>CM050164.1:189332112-189532112 GCA_027410445.1 Discoglossus pictus
TAGTCTCACACCTTGTTTATGTGAAAACTATATCTCAACAACCTTTATTTGGAAAACACACGTATATAAACTCTTTACAACATAGTAGAGGGAGGGGCTACCTGAGGTCAGCCCTAATGGTCTCTGGCCAATCCCGTAGCTTTACAGCGTGGGAAACATGAGACTCCTCCCAGGTCCGCCCACAAGGTGTGGCTACCTAATTTAGTTGGTCTCTGGCTCTCAAGGGAGACACATGTCCTTTTTGCTCTGCTCCCTGCACTGATAGTTGGGAGGGGACAAGCTGTAGACCCCCTGGAGTTATGGTGCCTCTGTGTCTGTGGAGGTCCCTATTGTTTATGGCTATCTCTTAAGTGAGTGTATGTGTGATGTCCGACCATCTGGCTTGCAACCTTGGGCTATCAAAGCTCTTGAGATCACATTCATTAGATATCTAGTGAACAAGCCTTTATGTTAAACTCAAGTGTTTGCCCAGGACCACTTGAAGCCCATGCAATTGTCTTGACCCAAGGTCTGTATGTGTGAGTGTGCAATGATCTGCAGCTAACTGCTATGCAGAGCATTTCTACCAATTCCACATATGTTCTATATAACATTTTCCCTAATAATATATTATACCTAGGATACATAATAACCATGTACAGGCAACATATAACCACACAATAACACATAATCCCTCCCAATGTAACAATGTCATGCTCCCTTGGACATACTCACAAACCACTGACAATATGAGTCCTTAAACAATTAAATCATGACACTGTGTACTTCCGCATTGTGTAAATTAGTGTTGTCAAATGGCGGATAATGTGTATGTGGTACGTGGCTGTGGATGATTTAGCGACCTTGCTAAAAGTTTATCTTGTACCTCGTATGGCTTTTTTGAAAAGCTGTATGTGCTTGGTGGTGTTTTGCACCTTTAGGGTCCTGTAGCTTTGTTTTCGTTTTTTTCAGTTGCCTTTTTTTCTCTCCCTTAGGGGATTTTCATGTGTCTAAACTCAGGAATTTGGACTTAAATTGAGGTGTAACTTCAGTTTCAGAGGTCCTCGGTGGCCCCCCTTGCTGTGGGTAAGCTTTTTAGTTGTTTTTTGTGTGTTTTTATTGTGTTTTTAATGTTTTCAGGTGAGCATGGTTTGGCCATTTTGCGTTCTATGTCCCGCGGATCGTATTTTATTGTGTAAGTCCATATTTAGTGATTGCGTGTTAGATCTATTTTGTTAAAGTGCCGCTTGTGTGGGTGTTTGTAACCGCGTGTGAGGCGCCATAGAGCCTCCACCTCCACAAATGCAGCCCTGAGCCTTCAGCTCATTGCGGTCGACGTTGGAGCCTCCACCTTTCGCAAATGCAGCCCCTCACTTCGCGAGGGTGCGCGAGGGTCCGCTGTTCTTGCGAGCTCGGCGTGACAGCGATTCGTAGTTTGACAACTATTATATGTGATTATTCTTAACTGCAGGTTCCATTCTGCTTTTTTCCTGAGTTACATACAATATTCTATTCAGTTCGGTCAGTTTAAATAGCACACTTCACAACAGAAGTAAATAGAGCAACAACCCCCAATAGGATAATCAACTCTTGGATAGCAGCCTAGCAGTCAAATAAGGATCTAGTCATAATAAAAGTAATATAAACTAAATATTTTCTCTCACATGTTTTTTTTGTTTATACATTGCATAGCTGCTAATAATGTTAGTTTGTTATATAATTCCCAGATATGTAAAAAAAAATTTCCAAAATTACCTTTATTCGTTAATATCATTTTAGGTTATAATTACATTTTACACATGAAAATATTTTTAAAAGAATGTAAAGTATGAAGCCAAAGAATCTAAATTGTCTTCCATAAATAAATTAACCTTTTCGTTACATTCCAGAAATGAGCTACATGCCAGTTCTTAATCGGATGCTTTTGGTACAAAGCAGACAGAAAGCTCAAATCACAGCTGAAAACACTCAACTTGTCTTTGTTCCAACACATTCCTGTGACAGCTGCTCTATATCTACTGCACTTTGAGGCCCCAACTGGGAAAGGGATGCCAGAGAAGCAGGCAAGTGCAGTTCTAACACTGCACGTAAGATAAGCATGCCAAGATTTAATTCACAGCCAGCTCGCTTTTCGTATTGTGTACTAATTACATTGGTTATTGACAGTCAAGTCAAAGACATCACTGATAAAAATGTTTTGGGTTTCAGAAAAAATATGTTAATTATTATTATTATTAAGTGCTTGATTTGTCACTTATAAAATTAAAGGGCCACTTTTTCTCATTAAAACTCTTTTCACCGTTTCATTGTTGTTGTTTGATCATTCAGTTGTGTACGACTCTCAGTGAGCCAATGGGCCACAGCACACCAGCTCCTGGATCTTTCCCACTTTACCTCCATCAGCAGCAGCCACCAGCCAGCCGACAAGCCGTCTAACAGTTCACAGCAGCACGCATACCGTGCTGCTGTGCACTTCCACGTTGGGCAAGAGCACGCATGCTGCTGCTACTATTATGACAGAAACATTGACACAGAGTAGCAGCAGAGAAAGAACAAAAAGTAAGAAAAGTAAAAAATTCTAATTCCAACTTACGTATAAAAATAAAAGTAATTAAACTATATAAAACAAAAGTCATTTTCAAGACTATAAAATAAAAAACAACTAATACTATAGTATTCTGCACATATCCACACCTTTCCCCCCCAAAAAAATGTATATATATATATATATATATATATATATATATATATATATATATATATATATCTCAACTCATTCAATTCAAAAGTATAGAAAATGCAATTACTGTAAGTTCTTTCAAGAAAAAGGACTAATACACTCCCATCGAACTTGCCCAGCCAACCACGATATGCACCTACAGTATATACCAAAAAAAAGTATGGAGATGTCACAAAAGAACATGCCACATTACAATCCCAGTATGAAACAACACCTGGTTCTCAGGATCAAAACTACATTTCCAAAAAGTATTATTCTTCATATACTCATGGAGCCGTGAATATACCACCATAACATACTGTCAACTTTAACTGACCATGAGTAAAAATACTACAGTTAACTGGAATAACTATATGATGTGCTGCATCCCTGCTTAAAACCCCTGTATCAATTGGAGTACCAGAAACAACCGTGTAAATACACAAAAGCCTATTTTCCTAAAGAAAAAGTAACACAGGAATACTTCTCCCAGAGAACAGCCAACACCCTAATACCAATCATCAAACGATATATAAAAACAGTAGCAACAATAATATCAGACAAGTGGAGAGCATAAAACCAACTCTCAGAAGAGGACTACCTACACACACTTAACAGTAAACCACCCCATCAACTTCGTTAATAAAGAAACAGGTGAACACACACAAATGGTAGAATCACAGAACCATTCTTGATTAATACCTGTGAGAATTCATGTGGAGACAAAGATTACAGAAAGAACATGATCCATTTCTACAAATTCTCCAAGACATTGTTGAATAATCCACACACTGAACATTAATTTAAATATTAAATAAAATCATTACAATTTTGCACTATTCTATAAAAACTATTTTGTTCTTAAAGTTGTAAAAACGTTTAATATATATTTCACACCTAATAGTATTTGTTTCAAACAGTTAAAATATCCCGAATTCTTCCATGCTTATATACCAACACCCTAACCGTACCCTAACCATAACTTAACCCTAAACACTACCCGAAGCCTAAACCCTACCCCTAATAACCGAAAACAAATTGTAGTACAACATAACAAATTACCATATATACTCGAGTATAAGCCGACCCGAGTATAAGCCGAGGAACCCATTTTACCTCAAAATACTGGGTAAAATGAGTGACTCGAGTATAAGCCGAGGGTGGGAAATGTGCTGCCCCCTGTGTCCCTCTTGTGCCCTCTGTGTCCCCCCTCTCTCTCCCGTGTCTCTTCTCCCCTCTCCCTTTCCTGTGTCTCTTTCCCCTCCCTTATCACCCTCCTCAACCCCACTCCTCAACCTCCCTCCTCATCCTCAACCTCCCTCCTCATCCTCAACCTCCCTCCTCATCCTCAACCTCCCTCCTCATCCTCAACCTCCCTCCTCATCCTCAACCCCCCCATCCTCATCCTCAACCCCCCATCCTCATCCTCAACCCCCCATCCTCAACCTCACTCCTCAACCTCAACCCCCCTCCTCAACCTCAACCCCCAACCCCAACCCACCTCCTCAACCTCAACCCCCAACCCCAACCCACCTCCTCAACCTCAACCCCCAACCCCAACCCACCTCCTCAACCTCAACCTCCCTCAACCCCAACCCCCCTCCTCAACCTAAACCCCCCTCATGCCCCCTCCTCCACCTAAACCCCACTAAATACCTCCCCCTCTCCCCTCACTTACCTGCTTGTGCTCCGGCCTCTGCTCCTTGACCCGGGGCGCATGCGACGTCACATGCGCGCCGCGTCATTAGCATATATAGCATATACCGATTTTCATCTTGTGTGAAAATAAGTTCAGTAGAGAAACCTCAGGCCAGTCAAATGGATATTTCAGAGATATGTTTTTATTTTATCAGTTTTTAATTTACAAAAATTCTAGTCTTTAAAAAAAAAATAACATTCCAAGGAGTCTGTGCATAACCTCTAAGACAGTCAATCAGTCAAACAATCAGTCGATTTAACAGATAATAGTTTAACTATTTATCAAGAGGGAAAAATCCTAATTAAAGAAATAACGTTAAAAAATATAAGTATCCATGTATTTCATACCAAACTTCTTTACCTCTAAATATCTATATCCAGGTCACTTTATTATTACTCTCTACTTAGTATAGTTTACTCAGTCTTATTTTTTAATCTTTAATTAGTTTTCAGTTGCTTCTACAATGACCTGCTCACCGCCAAGTCTAAAGGCTACTTTTCCATTTTGCTTCTTCTGGATCTCTCTGCCGCCTTTGACACAGTTGACCATCCGCTTCTACTCCACATTCTCTCCTCCCTCGGCATTCGAGACACTGCTCTCTTGTGGTTCTCATCATACCTCCAAAAACGATAATTTAGCCTCTCCTTCTCCGGCACATCTTCTTCTCCTCACCCCCTGTCTATTGGGGTACCCCAAGGATCAGTCCTATGCCCCCTCCTCTTCTCCATCTACACATCCTCACTCGGCACCCTAATAAACTCTTTTGGGTTCCAGTACCATCTCTATGCAGATGACACCCAAATCTACCTCTCAGCACCAGATCTATCTCCCCTCTCTTCTAGCACACGACTCCGACTGCCTCTCCAGTATATACTCTTGGATGTCCGCCCACCATCTGAAACTCAACATGTCTAAGACTGAACTCTTAATTTTCCCACCCTCTACTACAGCTTCAATTCCTCACATTTCTCTCTCTGTTAACAATGACATCATCACTCTCACCTCCCAAGCCCATTGTCTCGGGGTTCTACTGGACCCTGCCCTCTCTTTCATCACACACATAAAGTCTCTAACCAAATCCTGTCTTTTCCATCTAAAAAACATATCCAAAATAGGCCATTACCTTACACAAGACACTACTGAGATTCTAATACACTCTCTCATCATTTCTCGTCTTGACTATTGCAACTCACTCCTTGTTGGCCTGCCCATCACTCGCCTCTCCCCACTTCAATCCATAATGAATGCCTCCGCCAGACTCATCTTCTGTACACATCGTCCAGTGTCGGCAGCTCCTCTTTTTCAATCACTTCACTGGCTTCCCTTAGCCTACAGAATAACATTTTAAATCTTGACCCTAACTTATAAAGCCCTCAACAACAGAGCACCCCCATACATCTCTGTTCTCATCTCCAAGTTCTCCCCCACACGCCCTCTTCGTTCTGCCAACGACCTTCTTCTTTCTACCACTCTTGTCACCTCCTCTCACACATTTCTCGTGCTGCCCCTATTCTCTTTAACTCCTTGCTTTAAGTAATTGTATTGAAAAATAACCAATTTATATTTAAAGCATTTTTATTAACAATTTACTTTACTGTGATTATTCTACATTTCAAAATGTATCAGCATTACAATGTCCTCTTAAAAGCCAACTTTAGTCATATGTTTAGGAATACTCTTGAAAATGACATATTTTTAGAATGTAAAAAAAAGAAAAACACAGCCTCTTATTTATTAACTTTTATATGCATTTTTGGTATTTTATTTTTTTTAATGCAGTTTCCTCACTAATAGCCACTGCTGTACCCTTCCCCACCACTCACACTGTCCTGAGCACTTCTGAAATATTTCAACTGTGCTAACATTGATTGGGTTCTTTTGAAAAGCTTGAATAATGTTAGCACAGTTTAAATCTTTCACTTCCTTTCAATTAGAGATTTGAGGAGAGGTAAAGCAGGGACCAATAATGAGATAAACTATGTTTTTAAACTATATTTTTTTTGGCTAAAGCTATGATTTGCATTGTTTACTTTGGGCTGAGGACACTACACAGCAGTGTCACAAGGCTCAAGCACAGATATATAATTTGAATTGTGTAATGTTTACTTTAGGATAAGGAAATAACAAAACAGCCAATCACGGTAAGTAATTACACTGGAAATCTAACTCAATGATCTTCAAAATGTGCCTACTTTGCAGTGTCCCTTTCATATCAATCAGTTTGTTAAGGTTGTAAGCATCGGATGAAATGGAAGAATTCCCAGAAATGTTGAGCCTACTGATTTAACTCAATGCATAATTAACTTCCATAAGCTTCCCCGTATGTATCATCCAGGAAATCCCCTTATTGCTCAACTACAAAAGAGGACCAAAAATACAGTACACATGGGAAAACAATTGTGAGTGCAAGAATTGTGTTTTTAATTAAGTTTTATATTTTTACTAGCTTCCCTTTAATGGTGGGGGGAAAACAGTGTCGTGTAAAACATTATACCTTTTTTAAAGGACTGCTATTTTAGTGTTAAATTTCTTAAATTAATATAATTTATTTTCACTTGTAATATATAAAACAAGCTCTTTTAAATGCATGACAGACAGTTTTGGACTACAGTGATCCTTCATTGCTTAGAATTAAAAAATAACTATTTACTTGCATGCAAAAGTAGAAAATGTAATTTAACAAGTAAAGTAGTAGAGTTACAGACTCTCAGCTCACGCATTTCAAGGTACTTTATCAAAAAAACACCAAAAAAAGCCTCATGCCAACAAATTGCATATCTATAGAAAGAATAAATCATTGTATAAATGTAAATATTGTTCCCGGGATTTTTCAGGTCTGAGATATTGTGTAATGCATAATATACCAAGACTGCTTTAAAAAAAAATGTTGCATGCAGCTGAACTAAAAAAATAGAACCTCCTTTGTAATCTCTCGCCTAGATTTTAATATGATTAAGAATAGCCTAGTTAGAAGAAAAAAAAAATCTAAGACAATGAACAATGAAACAGTAGGCGCTGCAATGTGTAGGATATAAATCCAAAAGCATTAAAACATCACATGAGCACATATAACCTATCAAAAATTGTTACAAACTTAAATCCCAATTAATTTAAAAGTAGCAATGTCCACATTTTTCTTCAGGATAATACAAAGGAGATCCTTAAAATATACAGCTATGCTATTTGGCTATATTCTGTGAAATACATAGTTTAATTGAGCTCAATACTTTTTATAACAATTTTAAGAGATGTCTGTGGTCAATATTTTCAAGACAGTTTATTGGATTTAGGAATATAATATAAAAAAAAAAAACTTAATTTTATGTGTAACTTGGGTGTTAACATTCACCTGTGCCAGAAGGAAAGATGTCAACTTTAAAGGAAATCAAAAATATGCTAGACAGAAACAGTGAAATAGAAGTTAAAATAAAACATTTATCAAGATGAAAATGGAAAATACGTTATTGCAATTTTGACTAGAATCATATGCTAGCAATCTGTAATTAAAGGATTACTGTGATTTGGGGAAAAGTTAGTTTTTTCGAATCATGTAACAAACTGATAACTTTAATAACTATGCTGCATGAGTATAAGGTAATTTTTAGAGAAAAATTAAGATTTAGGAGGCTGTTGTGGCAGGAGTGCTTCCATATCATTGCCTGCTTGCCTATATTCAATCCAATTGTCAAGTGGTTTTATCTTCCTAAAAACCTTTTGCCCATTATCAAGTCAAGCTGTTTTTAAGGTAGTGCTAAGACGTCTCAGTAATCCATTGAGTATACATTATAGAATAACTTAAGGTAGTATGCAACTTCGGTAAAACAGGCAGGGTTCCTTTTAAAAACTCATTTAAAAAGGACGACTACTTTAATAAAAAATGTACCAAACTAAAAAAATATTAGCAGCTGTTGAAGACGTGGACATAAAAACATGTTTTGTAAAAAACTGAATTTTTGAAGCTGCTTAGGAGTACAAGAATCTATTTTGTGTTAGCTACAAATGGATGTAATATAACAAACAGTGGAGCGAGAGGTGTGAGAGGAGGGAACTGGTAAAAGACTAGTCATGAAATTAAGATGTTTGCTTCTGGGGAGGAAAGCTCTGGCAAGCTTGGACAAAGTAGTAAAAAATAAAGATATTAAACCATCAACAAAAGGTCGAACTATGGTATTACCACTAGTAACATATGGATGTGAGAGCTGGACCATAAAGAAGTCTGAGCGCCGTAGAATTGATGCCTTTTAATTATGGTGTTGGAGAAGACTACTTGCCCCCATCCGCCAATATGCAGCAATATAACTGTATGAGTCATACGTGTCTGACAATAATAGTGTGGTGCATATACTCTCTACTCACACAGAGATTTCCTGAGGCATCACCTTTAAGATTTAAATACGTTTAAACAAGTTTTAATACAGATTTTTTCATGACAAAAGACACTTTTATATATTTTTTAAAACATGTATGTTACTTGCATGACAGAAAATTCTGCATCCAATGTCCATTTAAGGAAAAAGTGATGCAATATTGTTCTCACTGATCGTTTCACTTATGATGCATTAAAAGAAAGATGGGGAAGGTCGCTTTCAGTGTAGGGAAACTAGTAGGGCTCATATGCAGAAATGGTTTAATGGCTGTAGGAAAATAATTCATTGGTAACAGTTACAGATATAGATAATGAGGAGAATTGCTCAGGAGTAAAACTGGTTATTATTTTCTAGTTTTAAAGATATAATGGTTTGTGTATTGTTGAACAGGCCTGAGGACCACATATGGATCCGGAGCCATCTGCTGTATAATACAGTTTCTAGAGTATAGATTATCTAGAGCAGAGTCTCTAACCACTTAATCATTTTGTTTAAATGTGTTAATGTTGGAAACCTTGCTAATTTATTTTATCTCACGCAGGTGCTGTAAAAATAAAGAACAAAATGTATATAAAATTATTGAGCAAAAAAACAGGTTAACATGAACACAAAGGGCCTTTAAATATACCCCATAGCTTTGTTCATGTAGTGGTTCATGTGTGTGTGGAGTACTGATGTATGGTCTCTAGGTATCTTTATTACTGCAGGTTCCAGATTGTAATTAAGCTAAGTATCTTTCTATTCTGTTTTGAGTCTCAGTACCATGAATCAAATCTTAAACAAGTAGCACTTATTTGAAAACCTGAATGAACACATACAGGATGTACAGATGCACAGGGTGTGCCCTAAAAGCAACAAAGCTATAAGTAATAAAACACATTTCCTGTTGTGCTATTGAAAAGGGAGTAGAGTAGAGTAAAACAAATTAAAAAAAAAAAAGGTTTCCTTCTTTTTACATTGTTTTTTCCAAAATAAATTGTTATCTAGATTTCAAAGCACAAGCAATGAAGCACATCAATATATTTTATCATCAATGTAGCATAAAAAACACTGTTCTCCTTTATGTAAATTGCACAGGCAGTATGATTTTAGGATTAAAAAGGTAGCCTTTAATAATTTACATGTTATATGGATTCAAGCTACACATAGATTTCATATGATTTTTAAAATGTTTTTCCTGCCATTAAAATGCCTGATAAATGACAATGTACAAGCTATACGTATATATGGGCAGATCTGTTGTCTGAATGTGAATGCCCATGAACTATGACAAAATGGAACCAAAAATAGGCAAATAGGACTCTCTCTCTCTCTTAAATTACAGACTTATTTGTAATTTAAATGTATTGATATCTCACAAAACAAAAGATATGAATCTCTTTTTTTCCTAATATTTACTTGATAACGCATTTGTAATTACTTACAGTTTTAAATTACACCATATTACTAACTTCTCGGGTAATCCCGAGTGTGGTTCTGGGTTAATTATTAGTTCCTAAAATCGGTAACCCCCGAGCCATGCTCGGGGTTACTGCAGGGAGGATCTGGAGGGGGCCCAGTCCTCCCTAATTTGCTTGCCCCCGCTCAGCACCATTCCTCCTCCCTGCCTTATCATTCTCCTCTCTTCTTCCTCCTCCCGCCCTTATCATCCTCCTCTTCCTCCTCCTTCTTCCTCCCTTATCATCCTTCTCCTTCCCCAATAATATCCTCCTCACTCCCCTCCTCTCCAATCCCTATCTCCCTCTCTCCTTACTGCAGATGCTCATCTCTCCCCCGCAGAGGGTCTTCCGGACCGGCATATGCTAATGAAGTGACACGCATGTGAGGAGCATCTGCAGCTCATCGCATCATACTAAGTAGTAAGGAAAGAGGGGGGTAGGGATTGGAGAGGGGGAAAGTGAGGAGGAGGTTAGAGGGGGAAGGGGGAGGATGATAAGGGGGAAGAAAGGATGATAAGGGGGAAGGGGGAAAGGGAGGAGGATAAGGGGGAAGGGGGAAAGGGAGGAGGATAAGGGGGGAGGAGGGAAGGGGGGGACCTATACTCTTTTATGTGTGCATTTGTGGAAGTGCTAGGGGGTTGGGGGGAGGATTAGAGCGTTAGGGAGTTAGGAAGTGAGGTTTAGGGTGTTCTACCTTCCATAAATGTGCACATAAAACAGGTTAGATCCGAAAGGTGGAAAGGGAGGAGAATAAGGGGGGGGGGGGGGGGGGGAGTGAGGAGGATAAGGAGGGGGAGGGAGGAGGATAAGGAGGGGGAGGGAGGAGGATAAGGAGGGGGAGGGAGGAGGATAAGGAGGGGGAGGGAGGAGGATAAGGAGGGGGAGGGAGGAGGATAAGGAGGGGGAGGGAGGAGGATAAGGGGGAAAGGGCGGTATAATTATGTCAGTATTTTTGAATTTACCGCCTTAACATTCTAAATACTGACATAATCTTACTACCAGGAAGGATAAAGGAGTTGACTATACGGAATAGAAATTGAAGTACATTTGTGACCATTATTTAGGTAATAAGAGCCTTATATGTAACCAAGTACAATAAGTATTAACAAAACCATGCAAATTAAAAAATGTTGTTAGAGGAAAATATATTTAACATATTTCATTTTACATTAGTTTATTAAAATATTAATTTCAATTACCAATTCTATTATAAAAAATTACATAATGAAATTACCGCAGCAGTGTATTCAAATAAATATATGAAGAAACAAATTAATTTAATTTTTTTACCTGTGGCTAGGTGTGTAGAGTACATCCATTAAGGGTCGGTGGGCTGGAAAAAATAGGAAAAATCTGTTTAGTTCAAGTATATAAAGACAATATAAACACATATTATATACACAGATTACACATTACCTTTATCAGAAAGCATAAACAATGAAAAAAATAAACATTTTCCATTATTCAATATATACAATATTTTACATAATAGTGCAGTGATCTGCATTTAATAATAATCATAATGTTCAGGTAGAGATTCTCACATTCTAGTTCATCTCCCTTTCTTCCTGGATCCATTCTCTCTTATTAGCTGATTCTGCATGTTACGGTTTCAGAACTAATGAGCATCCAATAAGAGACAATCAATACATGGGCAGTTGTAGATGTCACATTCCTATTGTGGCGATAGAAACTTCCTGTGTATACAAAGGCTCCTTCCACTCCAAGAGTTTGATCAGCAGTAACCAAAATGATAGGTAATACAGCAACATAATTGAATATAACATTTTAAATTAGGAAAATATTTTGCAAGTTTTCAACTGTATTTCTTCAAAATAGTGTATTTTAAATATATGACCACAGTGGACCTTTACAGCTCTCTAAATATAAGTAATTGCTTTTGGGACGAGAATGCCCATTTACTAAATACCCACTACTAAACCCTCACTAAATACTTATAACTAAATAAGGCTTTTGGATATCAAAATAACCACTATAATTTCATATTTGAAAAATGGGCATACAAAGATTGAATCTGCTACAATGGAAACGTGCTAATAAATGCCAATAATCTCATTAAGACTAATGGAAATGTCCGTTTTAGCTGTCAAGGCAATGTAAATCTACAGAAAAAAAGAATTCCATATAAGTCGCCTCGTCTCTGAAAACACATTTTTTATATTTTATAAGTATGGGCTACAGTGGCACACTGTTAAAATATGGAAAAAATCTGATATTTGGGGAATTTGTAAGCCATGAACATGCAACTATTTTAGGCAAAATCTTTATTTTAGTAAACACTGCTGGTTTCTGAAGGGTGCCATGTTTGTAAGCCAGTAAGAAGTTTGGACGTGTGTGTTCTGATAAAAAAAATTATTTCTACAAGAGTGGAAGGAGGAATCAGTGGGATTTGTTGACAGATTGGTGGATAGGATACAGATACGATTGCTGCATTGGACCCTTTGCACTCCCTCCCATTTGCTTGGTAAAAGCAGCTTGAAAATATACTTGGAAGCCTTTATTTACTTGCTCTGTATCTGCCCCTTGTGGCTTAAAAGGACATATTACTGTCATGCTCTAGCAAGGTCTACCAAAATTAAGATTTACTCTGAGAGTGCATTTAAGCCCATGGCTTGCAAAGTGACCAATGATGTTAGTGTGTTGAATATTTAACAAACATGATCAGACCCACCATCTCTGTATGTGTTTTGCTAGTAAAAAAGAATTAGCTTGGCATACACTATGCCTGACTGCTGATTCTTGTGCGGTTTGTTGCAAAGACTCATAATATATACAGTTGTGGATCTGTGGGGTTGTCCGGAACGCTTACGATGTTGGTCACACTTTGCGATCCTCGCAAAGTGAGACGTCATGCAGGACTTAGGCTGCAATGAGTGCCAAAGGCGCCCATTGAGAAGCGAGGTGAGCAATTGAAGCACGCAGGACTTTGCCATTTTTGGCCCATAGGGTAGCAACTGTGAGCCTCACAACGCAAGGCAAGCCATCGCGCAGGACTTAGGCTGCAATGAGCACCGCAGGCACTCATTGCGAGGCCCGTGGGACTTTGGAGCAACCAAGAGCCTCAGGAAGCGAGGCGAGCAGTTGAGGCATGCAGACCTTACGTGCCGTACGACTTAGGACCGAAACCCGTACATGCACTGTGAACCTCGCAAAAATCCGACTTTAACGCCCAAACCACGGACCTGCAAAGACCAAAAAAACACAACAAATATGCCTCAAATAACTTACACACTCACACACAGCACAATGGGAGAGACAGTGAGCCTATAAATGTGGCTGCATCTAAATTTGAGCCATATTTGGCGGTTTTTCCCCAACAAAAATCGCCTAAGCAAGAAAAAAAAATGGCTGCCGAAAAAAATCAAACACAACGAAAACAAGGCCGAAGAACGTTAAACTAGCCAGGACTACACAAAACTAGCCCCAAGGATGTAAAAAGGGGTCAGAGGGCCCATAGCCTCACATTGTATGCAAACACCATTGCCAGCCTTACTATTTTACTCCATTTTTGACAGGCAATTTCCTAGTATACAAATAATAATGGGATACTCATGCGGTAAAGTCTAAGTTTATTTATTGTACAGCCTGTTCTCATTGCATATAGATTAATGTCATGCTTACAGGGCTAGGATTTTGTAACCAATAAGTATTTAAATAATAAAAAAGTAGCTTTTAAAATGAAGAATAGAACTCTAGCATTGCAGCCCCTGGACAACTAATATTAATATGGAGTGGAATATAACAGCTGAAAGCGGCAGTGCTAAGTTTCAAATGCAAGGTTTAAAGGGACACTGAAAACATTTTATACATTGTATTAGCCAAACAAGCAGACTGTGTTACTAGCTAGCACATCAAAGGAATTTCATAATAATATTACACAATCAATATCCTTGTGATCACATCACTTATTAATCAGCCGCTATGTGCAATTGCATTTTTCACGTTTAACAGAGGGATCACAAAGATATTGAGCTGGAATGGAAATCAGTGAAAATCATGACAGAAAGTACCCTTAAATATATGTGACACAATAAAAACTTACTTACACTTTTCTATGCACACCTACAGTGTAATTCAATCTAATTGGAACAGATGCATTTCCACTACGAGTGTCTATTCTCCTGCCTTAAACCAATGCCATCTAGGGACCAGATGCAGCATTACAGTGTGTTCCCTGTGTTCAACTTACACATTGCGAGTTAGCTTTACAGCTTGTGTGTGTGCTGCTTGTGTGCATATAAATCTGTATTTTATAGGTTTTTATTGTGTTACACATACCGTATATTTAAGGGAACCATTCTAGATCAATATCTTTGCGATCCCAGTGTTAAACCGGAACAATGCAATTGCACATTGCGACGGAGTAATAAGGCATGTGATCGCAAGGATATTGAGCTGGAATGGAAATCAGTGAAAATCACGATAGAAAGTGTCCTAAAATAAAAAACATGTGTAACACAATAAAAACTTATAAAATACACATTTGCATATTTATTTCTGAACTATGGGCTCCAAACAAAGTGGTCGTATTATACATGGGGGCATCTTATAGACGGAAAAATACAGTAATTCTCATTGTGAGAATGTTTAAATTCTCTTCTAGGCGAGAGGAATGAGATAGTAAGGATATAGATAGGTTCTTGTACTATTTTTTCAAGTTTACAATCTGATTCCTCTAATTTTAAATTTATATCTTTAATTTCCCTGTTATTCTCTAATATTTGTTGTTTAAATTCTTTAGTTAATGCAGATCTCCAAATAGAGCATTTATTTAAGACATGGTAATTGTTTCCTCTTTTTCCTGAAGATCTGTACATGAAGAGTCAGAGTTTTGTAATATTTGCAAACTTTGATTAAATGATTTCTCCAATAATGAAGTTTCTATTTGTATACTTTGATCATGGTCTCCGGAATTATTTTCGCCAAAACATAAAGAAGAGGATTTTTGGGGATGTACCTTCTTATGTTTACATCTCATGTTTGAAGAGGAATTTTTCATGTTTTCTATCTATTAATGTCAGTAGATCTTTAAATGACAAAAGAAAAAGAGACAGAACAAGTATCCTTTTAAGTTAAATTGCACACCCTCTGCCCAAATAACAATATAGAGCAGTAAAATATAAAACTTAACATTTATTGGTATAGTTAAAACTTCTGGTTTAAAATCCTGAAGCTCTGACGAGATAATAGGAGTAGGAAAATATATGATTTGAGGACTGACTTGTATATTGACTAAGATTTTAGAGTGGGCCCTATAAATCCTCTTGTTCAAAGTGATAAATCCTCTGAACTATGTGTATCACTTTGTTTTAATGTGATATTGTCAAATGACAACAACATAAATATAAATACCAAACATATATTGCACTTGAATAAAGTGTCTAGTGCTATTGATAATTGAATAAGTATAAACTTATAATAAGTAATGATTATGTTGTGTAAATTGCACTGTTATATAAGTAAAATGCTAGTGCTAAGTGTGAGGGTATAAGGGTCTGTGCACAATCATGAGTTATAAGTATGAGTCCACTACTGAAATAGTAATATAATTGTTTTTTTCACTACTCGAACTATGAAGCTTATGTGCATAATATCAAATTTCTCATTATTACTATATAGAGTCCAATTGCTCATGGATTTGAGATTGTTTTGAAACACCTAGACTCCAAACTACCCGCGTGTCGCCTATGCGTCTGCGAATGACGTCACACGCAGACGCATAGGCGACACGAGGGTAGTTTGGAGCCTAGGGCCCTCATTCAATTGCGATTTGGCCAATTGAATAGGGCCCTAAATAAGCACATAGCATATATTTTTTAAAGAAGTTTTTAGTTAGTGAAAACCTTGCTTTTGGATAGATGCTTGCTAACTAAAAACTTCTTTAAAAAATATATGTTATGTGCTTATTTAGGGCCCTATTCAATTGGCCAAATTGCAATTGAATGAGGGCCTAGGTGTTTCAAAACAACATAGACTGACCATCTATATATATATATATATATATATATATATATATATATATATATATATATATATATGTATGTATGTATGTAACGGAACCCATCACTGTTTTACCCTGTTTTATGATTATTATGGTTAAAATATGATCCTACTATATGTATGTTGGTTTATGCTCTGCGGAATATTAGCCAGACTATTGCAGACCCCTAGCAGAATACATAATCCTATTAGGGTCTCCTAGAGGCAGGAGAGCCCTATTGTGTAAAGTGTTCACATTGTGAAAGATGGAACAAAGAGAAGCATTATCTTATCAATGTCTGTTATTGTATCAAAGTAGCCGGCTAGTCCCTTGGAGGTGTGACCACACCTATTGTTCTCTTTATGTGTATTGTGTGGCCAAATATGGGCATGTGTATTGCCTGTGGGTAGAGATGTGTATAAATATTTCTGCATATAACAAATTAAAGAGTAGTTCTGCTCCTGAAACTGTGTGTCGTCCAGTTATTGGGATTGCGGTTGGGATATTGCTATTATTTTACCTGTGGAAACTTTGCCTGTGGATTTACCATTTACTTGTTCCTGAGCCTCACTGGGATTATAAGCGGAGATACCCTGGGGAATATTGCCTCTCCGCTACAATATATATATATATATATATATATATATATATATATATATATATATATATATATATATATATATATATATATATATATATATATAAGAATTATCAAAATCAATCTCAAATCTATGAGCAATTGGACTCTATATAGTAATAATGAGAAATTTTATATTATGCACATAAGCTTCATAGTTCGAGTAGTGAAAAAAAACAATTGTATTACTATTTCAGTAGTGGACTCATACTTATAACGCATGATTGTGCACAGACCCTTATACCCTCACACGTAGCAATAGCACTTTACTTATATAACAGTGCAATTTACACAAAATGGTCATTACTTATTATAAGTTTATACTTATTCAATTATCAATAGCACTAGACACTTTATTCAAGTGCAATATATAAGTTTGGTATTTATATTTATGTTCTTGTCATTTGACAATATCACATTGAACTATATGTATCACTTTGTTTTAGAGGATTTATCACTTTGAACAAGAGGATATATAGGGCCCACTCTAAAATCTTAGTCAATATGCAAGTCAGTCCTCAGAATCATATATTTTCCTACTGCTAATATCTCGTCTTCAAGATTTTAAACCAGAAGTTTTAACTATACCAATAAATGTTAAGTTTTATAATTTACTGCTCTATATTGTTAATTGGGCAGAGGACGTGCACTTTAACTTAAAAGGATACTTCTTCTGTCTCTTTTTCTTTTGTCATTTATCAATTTATATCCTCTAGTAGAACCGCTTTTTTCTTCCCAGAATCTTTTTATACCTGGAGCCACCTATTCTTTTATTTTTTGTACCTTTCAGTAAAGTAGATCTTTACACTTACAATTTATGAAATCTGTTCAATGTCTTAGTACTTATTATTTCTCCTTTATTTGTCCTACAATTCTCTAATTCTTCCCCTTACTTTTTCCTAATTCTGACTCAATAGATCTAAATCATTTCTGGTACCATTAACCAGGGAGGAGAGAGATTATTTTATCAATTCAGTAAGTCTGGAGTTAAGCCGTTTAGGTCAGGCTGTAATCATATACATTGATTAGTCCGTCAATGTTGGCATTTTCCTCTAAAGTATCAATTAGTTACATAGTTACATAGGCCCTCACTCAATTACGAGTTGACTAATTGAATAGTGCTCTAAATAAGCACATAGTATATTTTTTTTTAAGTAGTTTTTAGTTAGTGAAAACCTTGCTTTTGGATAGATGTTTACGAACTAAAAACTTCTTTAAAAATATATGTTATGTGCTTATTTAGACCCCTATTCAATTGGCCAAATTGCAATTGAATGAGGGCCATAGTAATTAAAGTTGAAAAAAGACTTTCCGTCAATCAAGGTAAACCTTTTAAGATGTCCTCTGATCTGCAAAAAGAGGATTAGTTATTAATTAATTAGTTGTTAATTATTAATCAACTATTTATTTATTTTAGTGAAACTTAGCCGATCGTTTGAAACGGGAAAAAAAATGAATTCCTTTCTGACCCCAGATACTGGTGATCGGATTTCACACTGGAACAATACGGTCTCTATAATTATCCAGGATATCCTTGAATTCCCTTCTTAATTAGAAATAAATCCAGTCCCCTTTTAAAGTTATCTATCGAATCCGCTGTCACCACCTCCGCTGGTAGAGAATTCCACAGATTAACCACCCTTACTGTGAAGAACCCTTTTCTTTCTTTAAGGTGGAATCTTTTTACTTCTAAACTCTAGGGATATCCTTTAGTCAGTTGAAAAAAGCTCCTTTGACAAAAAGCTCCTTTGACAAATCTTGATACTGACCCTGGATGTATTTATATAATGTAATCATATCTCCTCTTAGATGCCTTTTTTCCAGAGAAAATAAGTTTAATTTGGTTAGACTTTCTTCATAACGTAGCCCCCTCCATTCCCCTTATTAGTTTTGTTGCCCTCTTCTGTACATTTTCCAGCTCTAAAATGTCCTTTGTATGAAGAGGTGCCCAAAATTGTACTCCTTATTCCAAATGAGGGCATACTAGAGATTTGTCTAGTGGCAGAATTATGTTTGCTTCCCTTGCTTCTATACCCTTCCTAATATATGCTAATATTGTATTTGAATTTGCAGCTGCTGCTTGGCTTTGAGCACTGTTACCTAGGTGGTGGTCCACAAGTACTCCCAAATCCCTTTCAATATCTGATACCCCTATATTTGCTCCATTAAAATTATAAATTGCATGGCTATTTTTCCTTCCCAGATGCAAAACTTTACATTTATTTGTATTAAATCTCATCTGCCATTTAGATGCCCATTCCTCAATTTTATGTAAATCCCTTTGGAGGGAAAGCACATCATTATCTGATTTAATTACCTTGCACAACTTTGTGTCATCAGCGAAAATGGAGACACTACTTTTCAGTCCCACTTCTAAGTCATTAATAAATATGTTAAAAAGGTGAGGACCTAGTACTGAACCCTGTAGAACCCCACTTACCACATTAGTCCATTTGGAGTATGTTCCATTTACAACAACCCTTTGCTTCCTGTCTTTTAGCCAGCTCTCAATCCATGAGCAGATATTTACTGCAATTCAAGTATCCCTTAGTTTGCACAATAGTGTCCTGTGTGGCACTGTATCAAAAGCCTTTGCAAAATCCAAATAGACTACATCCACTGAGTTGCCTTGTTCCAAGTTCCTATTAACTTCCTCATAGAAACTAATTAGATTTGTTTGACATGACCTATCCCTCATAAATCCATGTTGACTCCTACTTATAATCCTGTTCAAATAGACATATTATTGTATATTATCCCTTCTTAACCCTTCCAAAAGCTTTCCCACTACAGAAAAGAGGCTCAATGGTCTATAATTCCTCTTTTCAAATATAGGTATCACATCTGCTTTTCTTCAGTCATCTGGTAAAGACCCTGTGTTTAGTGAATCATTACAAATTAAATATAATGCTTTGCCTATTACAGAACCCAGTTCCCTTAGTACCCGTGGATGTATTTATCAGGACCCGGGGCTTTATTAACATTTATTTTTTCCAACCTCTTTTGGATTTCTTCCTGCGTTAACCAGTTATTTGTTGAAGGTAGTGTAGTCCCATTATGTTGCAGTGTCCCGACTGGTAACTCCCTTGTGTATACCGAAGAAAATAACCTATTTAGCTCATCTGCCTTTTCCTGGTTACTAATTTTCAGATGGCCTGTGTCACATTGTACTGTTCCTATAGCTTCCTTCCTCACCTTCTTCCCATTAATATACTTAACAAATGTTTGAGGGTTAGTCTGACTCTTTTTTGCAATTCATTTTTCATTTTCTATTTTCTCATAGTAATGATTTAAATGTTGTCCATTTATGTTCAGTGTTTTTACCTATCGGTTCTCTGTCCCAATCTATACGTTGTATTGCTGCCCTTCGACCGTTAAAATCTGCCCCTTTTAAAAGTAAGAGTTTTTGTTGGCCCCTTACACTTTTGTTTTTTTAATTCAATCTCAAATGAGACTGTGTTGTGATCACAGTTTCCCAAAGGTTGCCCTATTGCAACATTTGATACTATAATCAATATTATTTATATAAGATAAATAAATCCAAGATAGCCTCATTTCTAGTAGGCTCTTGTACAACCTGGGCCAGATAATGATCCCTGAGTGTACTCCAGAAACTGCTCTCTCAGCACTCCTGCAATCCTTTTTGTAAATTAAGCTCACGATTTAGCTGCTGTGGCCACACTTCCCTCACACCTGCTCACCTTTGTCCTGAAAGAGGTCTTTCTCTAACAAACCAATGTGCACTCCTTGCACCAATATTAGGAATTCCCTTGGAGTCTCTCGCACCCCAAGGATCTCACTTTGAAAGAGAGAGGACCTCCATTTAGGTACCTCACAGACTCTCCACTTCAAATTCGTTGTCTGTACTCCGTCTGAGCTAGTAGTGCTGAAGAATCCACTTATGCTGCGTGTGCCTCACTGTAGATCCGGCGTGGTGGGTGGCCTCCCACAAGACTTCTCTCAGTGTATCTCCGTCTCCGGGCCACCGTTTTCAAGCCCTAGCGCAAAAAAAAAAAACCAGACAGAGCAGCATCAGTAAGCAGCATCCATCTCAAGTGCTCCAACGCAGCTCTGGTGAGTTCTTCCTTTTCTTCAAAGGTAGGGGACGGCATCATCAGGCTACAAAATTTGGTGATAGCTCCTAGAGATTCAGGTGCTCTTTCCAACCTTCTCCAAACTGTCTACAGCTGATGCTCTCATTTCTGGTCCGTCCCTATTCAGCAGAATTTTGATCAGCCTTAATAAGGGAATTTGTCTGCCTTTAAGTTACCAATTAGTAAATAGAAGTGTAAACAAGGTCTCATTGAGATCACGGTAATTGTTTTCTTATCCGATTTAAATTAAAACCAATGGGAATAAAAGCATGATATGTTGCAGAACAGACACCCATAAGGTTCACTGCCCTTTTTCCAGTGACATATGATAACAGAGGAAGTGAAAACATTCACACATTGTCTATATTTAATAAAATGTGCCTACATAATTGATCAATGATTTCATGCACACACAAAAAAATGTGTTTTTTTTTTTAAATGCATGCTAGACATTTTTTTTTGCATTACAGCTGTCCATTAAATAACTGTCTCCTTCTTTGTGTGATTTAAAAGGAAATGTCTGCCTTTAACCCTATAGGTTATTTTCACACATTTCAGTATACAGTAACAAAAGCAAATCTCCATTATATAACTGTGCTTCCCCTCTGGGAAATCTCTCTTTTCTCATACCTCTTTACCAAGTGTTAATTAAATGCTTCAATGGGCCCTCTAGCCAGAGCAAAATCAATGCAGTATAGCAAGATCCAGTTAAAGCAAACAGCTGTGAGCTAGAAAAGCCGACCAGGGACAAAGACAAAAATGCCTTCATGTGTGTGTCACAGGCCAGCTGATACAAAGAAAGAAAGAAAAGCCTCTGCTTATGGGATCCTGGGAGACCTTTATTCCCAAGGGCTTTAGCACTACAAGAATGGAAGGTCACTAAGCCACAGACATCTGAGAAGGGTTAAGAGAGAATAGTCACACCAGCTGTCTCCAAAAAGAGGCATTAATTAAAGGGGAAGTTCTCGTCCCTTTGCCCTGAGGCCCAAATACATAGCCTACAAATCACTTGATATGGCTGAATAACCTCATCTACACCCATTAAGATCTCAAGTCCACTAAGCTAGGAACCCTGTAGTTTATGGTTGAATAAATCTTTAAAGCAATAATCCAACCTATATATTTACATAAAATGATAGTGAAGTTCTCGTAAGAACTTATAATTACAAGAACGTAAGGGAACCGGTCACTATAATGACAAGTTTTTGTTTTTTTTAAAAGAGCATGCAAAACTTACCATACATTGTACTAGCCAGTTTTCTTTATGGTGAATAATTCCTGAGATATTCAGTATAGTTGTTCTGTATTAATATGAGTCTTCATATGCTAAGCTGTGACTCCCTGTCCTTGATAACAGTTGGGGAGGGGACATGTTTTTTTCTTTTTTTGAGGGGGGGTGCGCATAAAAAATGAAAAGTCTGAAGTATCCTAATCCATGGTTCTCTTTCTCTCTCTCTCACACACACACACTGGGGGAGATTCAGCAAGCACTGCTTAAGTTGCAATGTGTTTTGTGGAAAACTATACAGTACTTTAAATTAATACCATTTTGTTGCAGTATTTCAACAGATAAGTTATCTTATGGGTGAAATACTTCTCAAACCCTTCACCTGCTAACACATATATTCAAAGGTCTTCGGTTCCCCACAACATTGTGAATATGTACTAAATATCTCTGCGGAGATCCTCATTAGCTGCGCAAAATAAAAACATGGATGCTGCCACTATGCAATGAATATGCAACAGATCAAAGAATAAGACTGCTATAGTCAAAATGCAGATGTGGATCATATATAGGATTATTATTGTCTCAATATTTTATTAATTTATTTCTCCTGAAGAATTTATTAAATAAACTTTGAATTAAATGGTGTCCTTTCTTTGGATCCCTCTCATTAGGCAAATTTCTGTAATAAATCTAAGTGCAAGCCATCATATCTAAATGCCTATCTGTATTGATTAAATGATTAAAAAGACATTAGAAAGATTGTTTTCATTGTTGCATCAGATGGAGGGTATTTGATCATGTGTCACAGTGTTTCTCCTTTTTTCAAATAAAAGGTCACATATCACAAAACCTTATTCAGAAGTTAAGCTTGAGCTCTAACATATGTTCTCTCCATTTCCTGTTAGTTTCAATGAAGTTTAAAACAGGTTTTACTTAAGATTTGTTCATGCAAAAACAACTTTTCTAATGTATAAAAATGCTCTTTTAAATGCTTAAAAAAACACTTGTCTCCAAAAAGAGGCATATCCCTTTAAGTCCAAACTTTGATAACATTTTCATTATACCTTTGTCCCTAACAGATTTTGTATAGAAGAACATTGACTTCCCCTGCTTTAGAGTACTTGCTTTTCATACAACAAAAACGTAAAATGAGTGAAATGTTAAATCAAGCTTTTAAAGTTGAAACTGTTGGGCATATACTAGTCACTTTTTTAAGGAAGTAATTGCCGAGTTATTTAGAATTATGTATGCCTTTGTTGTTGTTCAGTCATGTCCGACTCTCTGTGACTATGGTCACATCTTGTGTCTGGTTGTGCTAATCCATAAGGAATGGGTTGCCAGTTCCTTCTCCAATGGGCCGCGATTTGTCTGACCTCTCTGCGATGACCTGCCCATCTACATGGTATAGCTCACAGCTTCATTGAGGTGCACAAGCTCCAGATCCTTCCTGTTGGCTGGCCGCATTCAGGGGCGGCCACTCGGTGGTGTGTCCAACATTTTAGTGAATTTCCTAGGGTTAGGGTTTGGTGTTCGGTTAGTAGCATAAGATGAGCTTTACACTGACAAGAAATTCACTGAAAAGGCAAGCGTGCTACCTAGTGGTCGATGGCTGCCACTGCGTGCAGCCAGCAAATAGGAAACATCTCAAGACACTTCACCAAGACAAGGTAGCAATCCAGAGGGGGATTTGTGCTTTAGTATCCTGCAAATATTTGTAAATACTAATTAGCTGGTTTGTAGTACTCATTGCAAAAAAAAACAAATCAAGAACAACCTATTCCCAGTATTATTAGGCAGTCATTTCCCCTCCCCCACCCTTACCGAACACAAAGCTCCATAAATCACTTTATTGAGTCGTACATTAGAATAATAATGCAGCACAATCAATACATAGCAAGTTTTCAATTAGAAACAAACTTAAGTGCCCATATCCCTTTAAATTCAAGATAAAAATGGGACTTTCCAGGTCCACTTCCCATGACTGCCAGCCAACACTTACTTTCTAAACTACATAATGTTACAATGTACAGGCAACACATCAATGGAAAGTTGCAATGTGTTCAGGATATAAAGTAGCTAGCAAGTTAGTTCTGCAGAAATTGCAACATTAAATTGATCTGTCATATTACAAGGAAAACAGGCTTTAGAAATGAGACATAGATAATGAGCAATTATTACAAAATTATATATATATATATATATATATATATATATATATATATATATATATATATATAAAGAACATCTAAAAAAATATCTCACAATCAAAAGAGCTTTTGAAAATAGGAGCAAAGCAATGTTTTTGCTAAATAGTTTCTGAAACTATTTGCACCGGACCACCGCACTATGAAAAAAATATATATTTTGTTTGAAAACTTTGACATGGAAGGTTTGTGGATTTCACTAGGAATAGAACATGCTTATTTATGTATTTACTTTTATGTATTTTATTTATTAAGTAGTGTTTATAAGCTCTGTTTATTCTGGCTATAATCAAGCAATTTGTACCTGTTTGTGTGTGCCCTCATGATCTCATGCAGCTCATAAAGGCATAGACTGTGAAGTGCAGGGATTCAAATTAGTTACTCAGTGACCATCTCATAAGCAGCATGTTGCAGGGCGTTGCCACTGAATGGTTACTATGAGACATTGCACATCCTACACATAAAAGTACACTGTCTTCATGAGCAGCAAAAGGGGGAAACCAGAACCTTTTTTTTTTTTATTGAGGCAGTAAAGTACATAAAGTGTAAGTGATACATAGGTATTTAATACTAGTGAAATCTAGAAAGCTTCAATTTCCCTTTAGGACTTACTCAAAGCACAATTAAAAGGATATGAACGTTTCATGGATTAATACATTGCTGCGCTCTATAGGCAAAAAGCAGCCTATATGTATGCAGCACATCTCATAAAATGTTTTATTTTTATTAATATCACATATATAGTTGTGAGCATGCGGGCCGTTGCTCACGCTTGCGGGCTCGGGGGCAGCGGGCGAGGGCCTCAGTTGCTGGCATGGAGCACCGAAGGCGCTCCAGGCCAGAAACTGCGACCCTCGCAAACTTTACGTCGCAACGCAAACAACACTACACACCAATTACGACCTTTGCAAACTTTACCTCGCAGCGCAAACAACATACGACACACGTTAACACACATTACGACCTCGCAACACTCGGATGCAACTCGCGAACATTACAAAATTCCAAACACAATACATACACACAGCACATACATAAAAAACTTACCTACAGCATCAGGGAACATCCAGGACCTCAAAAAAACAACTTACACCTTGATTTCACTCATAATAAAAGAGTCTACACACAAAAAAAATTGATAAGCGACAGAAAAAATGGGCACCGAAAAAAAAGAAAACGAGGCTACACACGAAAAAACAAGATGACACACGTTAGCACACATTATGACGTCGCAAAAATCGGACGCAACACGCGAACATAAAAACATTTAAAACACAATAAATACACACAACACACACATAAAACCTTACCTACAGCAAGAGGAACCATCCAGGACCTCAAAAAAGCAAGTTACACCTTCATTAAATAAAAATAAAAGAGTTTAGACACTAATAAAATCGCTAAGCGAGAGAAAAAATGGCAGACTAACAAAACGAAAACGAGGCTACAGCACTCTCAACACGGAAAACACCACAACACACTTGCAAAACACCCCAAGACACTCGCAAAACACCACTAAGCACCTACAGATAATCCACGAAGACGCATAGCACAGATTACCCGCCATTTTACGCCAATGCGGAAGTACACCACGACGCTAACTGTTTCGTCTTGCGCACGAACAGTATTACACTGCACACATTCACCACGCTTACACAGCAGCTCCACACCACTAATGCTGCAGCAACATCAAAACACATTGACAGCTCTTCAACACAATGCTTCAAAATAGGTAAAGTATATTCATTTATTAATGTATTATATATTTCATTATTACACACCAAACAGCATTAGCTTACTTACAATTTCATTGCCGTCATTTTTTGACGGGCAATTCGCTAGTAATATTATAATATAAAAAAATCCCTCTAATGATTTTGTTGCCACCGCCAGGGGGTGTCTACACAGGAATCTGCTCCCCCCCCCCCCCCAATTAACATGCAGCATCAGGGGAGCAATATTAACCCATTATCTACCTGCTATTGCTTGCTCAGCCAATCTCCTTGCAACTTCCTCTTTGTATGTCAGCAGCAATACATATAACATATCAGTGATACTCTACATATCCCAGGCTGCTTTTCAGCACAAACAGGAAATGTTGATGCCTCTACAGTGCCCTGGAGATATTCATAATAAGTTAGTGGAAGTTTTGTGTGTGAGAGGGGCGTTTACATTTGTGGAGAGTTGTTGTTGCAGTGAGTGATGCAAGGTGTCTGCTTCTGAGCCACTGAGGGGGATTGGGTGGTATTTTCTGTCTTATCTGTTTATCTTTACAAAGGTTCTTTGTTCCATCCTTCTCCATCCCTCTCTCCTCTGATAGCGAAAACAAACTCTCTCATGATTTAGCTCTGAGGAAGTGCTGAAACAAACACAACATGGATTCCTGTGCTTCTAAACAGAGTCTTAAAAAAAAAGATTTTTGCTAAATAATGTTATGACCATGGCTTATACAGCTGCCAATATTGTAAGCTTGGTACATACTTGACAAACACGTGTGGGATTTCAAAAAATATATATTTATAAAGGTTTGGTTAAATATTTACCAAAATGTAAAGGGTCAATATAAACAGCTCCACAATGCTTTAAACATTAAAACAATTTGTATAAGAAATAAAGGCTCTATTGTGGAATTAAAATTTGACTAAAATGGGAATGAGAGAGATTGTTTTTTCCACCTCTGTATTGACTTGATACAAGAACAGAGATTCAGAGAGCCTTCTAAATCTTGTGCATTTGTCTCCAATATTTTCAATGTAAACAAATTACACAGATAAGAGTTTCTCCATATGTCACAGTTTACACTTCTGCTAGTTTCTTTCAATTCCCCAGTCAAGTTGGTTCACCAATTATGAATCAAACACATGGTTTACTATACCTTTAAGTGTTGGTTTAATGTAATTTCTTTTAAATATAACTTATATTCCAAAACAAACAAATATTTGTAATGTATAATACTCTTTTAAATGTGCAACATCAATTATTTGATAAAACTGTTTTTTATACAAATGTTTGATAATTAGGGCTCTATGAGAATAAACTGTCTTTCTGAGGTGCCATCCCATTTTGTAGAATTTGACAGGTCATGGGAAGATGGTAAGGAAAGTTATTTAAACTATAATCATTTAAAGATCTTATTAATGTTGAACAATTTTTTTTTCCCTTTTTTATTATTTTATTTTTCCAATAGAGCAAATACAAAAACAAAAATATATGTTAATACATTCTTGTCGAATCTAATACATCGGTTATACATTGCTTAATTAAAACAGCATAACCATTCATCCGCATTCACCCTTCATTCAATCCTGGAAGATTTAAGCTTTTACTTTATTGTTCCTTGTTTCAGATCCCATACTTTCCATTTTACTGGGTCTACCTTAATTAGACCGTTTTGTACATAGTTTGCCTCTAGTTCTCGGATATACTTTATTTTCCAGATGATGTCAGCAAAGAGGGGAGGAGATTTATCTTTCCAATTCCTAATTAGTAATTTTTTTGCTATTGAAAAGATAATAACCGCCATTGCTTTTCTCTCAATGGGTACATCACTTGGAAAAATGTGTAAAATGCTGCATTCTCCCCTAAAAGGGAGTTGGTTCCCAACCATCTTGTCCAAGAGTTCGTATTATCCTTCCCAAAAAGGTTTTATTTTAGGGCAATCCCATAAAATATGCAACAAATGGGCAGGGCTACCGCATTCTCTCCAACACAATCTATCTGCGGGGGAGTGGGAAATTTGTGCCACCTTTATAGGTGTGATATACCAATTATTAATTATTTTAAAAAATGTTTCTCTGTATGCGGTTTGTTTAATAAATCTATTTGTCACTTTTAACGCTATGTCCCAGTCTGTTTCATTTATTTCTAAATTTAAGGTCAGTTCCCATTGTTTCATGCCCTTGGTTTTGGAATGTTCTCCAGCAGATTTTATGATGTTGAAACATTTGGATATCAAGTGTTTTTTCTCCGATTTAAGGAGAATTTTTTTCCATGGGATTTAACTCTTTATTGCTTTGTAAATGTACATTAGTTATACCACAGGTAGCTCTGTACGCTTCATATGCTAGCCATCCTTCTCCTGAAATGTTAAACTTTTTTTTTGATTTGATCAAAGGGGGCGATAAGCCCATTGATCACAGTATCTCCTACAGATAGTAATCCTTTACTCTTCCAGTCTTTAGTGATACTTGTCATATTTGAGTGTACTATCGAGTTCACTGGGGTAATAAAACTACCCCTAGGGATTAATTTATATTTCCTGTTAATCTGTCTCCAGTTTTTTAATATTTTTTTCATGACAGATGATCCTAAGACTAGGTCTTTATTAGATGGCTTTTCCCTTAAAAACCATGGCTGATAAATGGTAATTTGGATTTAGAGCTTTTTCTATTTCTATCCAAGGTAATTTATGTGATGTTTCTAACCATTTCAATGCATGTGCTACGCAATTGGCTTCCTGATATGGTTGCAATAGAGGGTATGCAATTCCTCCTTTTAAAACATTTCTTGCCATGGTCGTTTTTTTTTAATCTTATATATCTAGAGTGGTGTATAAACACGTCAATTACAAGTTTCTTCAACCAACCTCTAGGAATCTTAAAGGGGATACACATTAAGATATAATTTAGTCTGGGGAGTAACATCATTTTGACTACTACGCAATTTTCCCTGAGAAGGAGAATCTGTCTTTTCGCCAATTATCTATGATGTTTCGAAATTTAAAAAATAAATCTTTATAGTTTCTATCAACTGTTTTCTGTATATTTCCCAAGAAGATAATTCCTAGGTGCTTAATTGATTTTGAATTCCAATCAAACGGATAATTAGCCTTTAATCTAGAAAGCAGGCTCGTAGAAACATTAAAACAGAGTGTTTCTGATTTCTTGTAATTCAATTTGTAATAAGAAACTTTACTGTATTTATCTATTAGCCTTGCTAGATGATAAAGAGAATCTTCCGGACAAGTGAGTGACAGGACAACATCATCTGCGTATAGACTGATTTTGTGTTCCCTCTCCCCCATCCAAATCCCATGAATCAATGGGGATGACCTAATGGCTTCCGCCAATGGTTCTATCATTAATGCAAACAGGGTGGGGGAGAGGGGACAACCCTGTCTAGTGCCATTTGTAATTCCAAAAGGGCCTGCTCTGTAGCCAGTACCACTTACTTCTGCTGTAGGAGATCTATACAGGGGCCCTATTGCCTTGGCCCCAAATTCCCCAAAGCCAAATTTAGACAGCGCCAGTCTCATGTACTCCCACCCTACTCTGTCGAACGCTTTCTTTGCGTCTAAAGACAAGAATAGGGTGGGAGTACCTTTTAGTCTTGCAATTTCGCCCAAATTCATAAGTTTTCTGATATTCTCTGTTCCCTGTCTGCCAGTCACAAATCCCATTTGTTCTACTGCGATTAGTTTTCCTATGAATTTTTGAATTCTAAGGCTCAAGATCTTCGCATATAATTTCGTATCTGCATTTAAAAGAGAGATAGGTCTATAATTAGCACAAGATTGTGTGTTCAAGTTGGTCTTAGGGATCATTATCAGTGCTACCTTTGTCATCTCCGTTGGCATAATTCCGGTAGTTTTAATTTCATTAAACACTTCTGTAAGTTGGGGACTCAAAATTTGTGAAAATGTTTTATAGAAAAGATTGGTATATCCGTCTGGCCCTGTGGTAGTATAGGGTTTCAGTTGTTTAATCACTTGAAGAACTTCCTGATTTGTAATTGGTTTGTTCAATTCGACTTGGTCATCTAGCGTTATTTTAGGAAGTTGTATCTCATCCAAAAATGCTTGTATCTCTTCTACCATGGGTTTACAGAAGGAAACTGCTTTTTCCAAGTTGTATAGTTTCTAATAGTATCTAGAAAAGGCTTGGCCAATTTCCTGCGGGGAAGAAATATATCTTCCTTGGTCTTTAATAACTGAAATTCTTTTCTTTTCTTTTTTGCTTGTAAAGCTAGTAGTTTACTATTTTTATTGTTTTGGTGATGGTAAGTCTGTTGATAGCGCCATATTTCTCTATCTGATCTTAACTGGTTGATCTTATTTATACTATTCCGTATTGTTTTGATCTCTGCCATTATTTGATGTTGTGGATCTACAATGTATTTGGATTCCAACTTATTTAATTCTATGTATAGTGCTTTTAAGGGAGCTCCTTTCTGTCTAATCAATTGGGCTTTAAGTTTAATAATCAACCCTCTTGTGAAAGCTTTTTGTGTGTTCCAAATCGTGCAGTGAGAAGGAACCGTGTGCATATTAATATCAAAAAATTTCTCTATTTCTTTAATTAAATATTCTTTATTTTTTTCCATTTTTAATATAGTGTCGTCTAATCTCCATTGTGATCTATCCAACTTTACTTTATTCATTTCTACTATTAGTGTGATGTAAGCGTGGTCGGAAGTGATAATCTTGCCTATTTCCGTGTGCGTGATCTTATTCATAATTTGAAGATTTACTAGTGTTAAATCAATTCGTGAATATGTATTATGTGGATTTGAGTAGAAGGAAAACTCCTTTTGGTTTGGATGTTGGACTCGCCAAGCATCAAATAAATTGTTTTTGATAATCCAATCGGTAAATGTCTGCCGCTTCTTTGCTCACTTTAGCTAAATTTTAATAATTATATATATAATAACGGAATTTTAACTAATTTATCGCTATCGCCTGAACAATCCGCTAACCATTTCTGTACAATGGCTGAATCCCTGCGGAACAGAAGGTTGGAAAGGCTTGAGAATAGCCTCTTCTGTTCTAATTGTATGAATGTTTGTATGAATGGAAGTAAGGAAGGTTTTGCACTTTTAGTTAATAAAGTCACAATAAGGATAGTCAACCCAGTTAAGGGGGTAACAAATATAATTTGTCTCTCCATCCTCAATGTTATTAAAAATATTTAGTTGGAATGTAAATGGTTTAAATTCTCCGAGTAAAAGGAAAACGGTCCTCATATATTGCAGAAAAGAGAAAGCAGACTTGATATTTTTTCAAGAGACACACTGGGGGAAAACTTCCAAGTTTTGCGAGTGGTGACTTTGACTGTAGTCATCACTCAACAGGTGAAAAGAAAAAGAGAGGAGTCTCAATTTTTTTCTCTAATAACCTAGAAATAGTAGAAACAATATCAATTATAGACCCTGATGGACGATATATTTTATGGAACGGACAGATTAATAAACAAAAAACTACATTAATAAACATCTATGCTCCGAACGAGAAACAAGGAAAATTCCTAAAACAAATAGGCAATCTAATCAGGAAGTTCGCCCAGAGGCCGCTGGTGATGGCCGGTGATTTTAATATGATCTTAAATATAAACGAAGATAGGTAAAAAAAAACGTAATGTTGAACAATTTTTTTAACTACACAATATAATAATCTCTTTAAGTAATTGTAATAGATTAACTGGATATGGGAAATATTTTTTTTCCTATGGGATAGCCATGCTAGGCTAAAAAAAAATAATATGACAAACAATATAGAATGTAACTTTTAATAACAGCAATACACTTGAAATAGATAACGGAAATTGAATCTTTAAAGAGTGCATATTATGTTTTCTCTGGGACTTAATATACTTTGTTTCTTAGCACAGTTACATAAATGACAACGCACAGCTTTATGAAATACATCCAAATTAATTATTGTTTACAGATCTCACTGTTGGCTAGGTTGTCTGTTTTTACCTGAATGTCTTCAACTACTGCTCACCAGAATAACACTATTTTGAGAAAAACTTCACATTGTTGTGACATACCTAGCAAAAAAACAAGATTAGCAGGTATGTAAGATATGAACCTAAAAGCATTATTAGAAAAAATATATATTTAGATGACTCTACATGTGTCAGTGGGGATAACATGTTAGATTGCTAATGTGAAGTTTGAGGGAGAGGGTTATACTATGGAGGGCTTAAACTGCTTTTGAGTCCTATTGTCAAGAGTGCTATTTAGTAAAGAACATATTCAGCAGATGTAAATCCACTGTTCTTCCCACTACTCTCAACATATTTCCTTCCTCCCGACTGGTTTCAGTATGATATGAATACAATATATTAGCAGATAATATTATGAATGTAAGAGGCCATTGCTTATTGTACATTCTGTGTGTCAGGGAGTGGGAGGTGTCCTCATGTCCTTATATTACAGCAAATTACAGTATTGGCGTAACAATTATAGGTGGTATCTTAGGATGTGTTAATGCTATTGATCTGGGAAAGGGTGAACTCACCTCCGTCCTCCCTGGGCCGTCACCTTACTCTCCGTCTAGGGATTTTCAAGAATGTTTGAGATTACGTTAAGGAAATGCTGTGGGTTGAATCTAGCCATGGGCTCAATGTTTGCACAAACAAAGGAACAGAATCTAATATAAGGTGGGACAGCCTTTCATTTATAAGTATATCATTTAGTTTGTTTAGAACCATTTGTAAGCGAAGGGTGCGGGTTTTACTGGTTTGGCAATATGGCTCTTTGTTGACAGCATTAGGTATTGAAGTAACGTATATACGTATAAGCCGACCCGAGTATAAGCCGAGGCACCTATTTCACCACAAAATACTGGGTAAAATGAGTGACTCTTGTATAAGCAGAGGGTGGGAAATGTGCTGCCCCCTGTGTCCCTCCTGTGCCCTCTGTGTCCCCCTCTCTCTTCCATGTCTCTACACCCCTCCCTTCCCTGTGTCTCTTCCCCCCTCCTCATCCTCAACCTCCCTCCTCAATCCCCTCCTCATCCTCAACCCCCTCCTCAACCTCAACCCCCTCCCCATCCTCAACCCCCCTCCTCCTCATCTTAAACCCCCCTCCTCCTCATCTTAAACCCCCCTCCTCCTCATCTTAAAACCCCCCTCCTCCTCATCTTAAAACCCCCCTCCTCCTCATCTTAAAACCCCCCTCCTCCTCATCTTAAAACCCCCCTCCTCCTCATCTTAAAACCCCCCTCCTCCTCATCTTAAAACCCCCCTCCTCCTCATCTTAAAACCCCCCTCCTCCTCATCTTAAAACCCCCCTCCTCCTCATCTTAAAACCCCCCTCCTCCTCATCTTAAAACCCCCCTCCTCCTCATCTTAAACCCCCCCTCCTCCTCATCTTAAAACCCCCCTCCTCATCTTAAAACCCCCCTCCTCCTCATCTTAAAAACCCCCTCCTCCTCATCTTAAAAACCCCCTCCTCATCTTAAAAACCCCCTCCTCATTCTAACCTCCCCCCTCCTTATTCTACCTCTCTAACTACCCCCCCTCCCTTTCCCCTTACTAACCTGGGTTAGAATGAGGAGGGGGGGAAAGGGAGGGGGGGTAGTTAGAGGGGGGGTTAGAGAGACACAGGGTGGAGAGTGACTTGAGTATAAGCCGAGGGGGTCCTTTTTAGCCTTAAAAAAAGGGCTGAAAAACTCGGCTTATACTCGAGTATATACAGTAGTTTGTTTTGAAATGTGGAGAGTAGATTACACTTGTGTCCTTATAGGCAGATTTCTGCCTGTGGATGTAGCTGTATATTAAAGATGTCTGAGGCTAATCAAAAAACCTTCCTCCACAGATGGGCCTCCCGAGGGCAGATCTACAAAATATGGAGAAAAGATCCTATCCCGTGTTCCTGCTGTGGTCCCTTCATCAAATTTAGGTTTAGGTCCAGTGAAGGAAGCGTAGGATTTCACAAGCTTTCTTTTTTTCCCCTCATCAGTTAGATGTTAAAGGTATCATCTTTATTCCACTTCTATTATTTTTGTGTTGAAAAGTTCCTGTTATCTTATTGATTCTGGCTAGCAACCTTTCCTGGTCCACTAAAAACTGGCTGCAATCTTCAATGACAACTGGGAAAATGCCCTAACAACAGGAGCTATATGTTTCATTAGACATTAGTGTTTAACACACTTCTTATTCAAATCACATAGAAAAGCAATATTGATTGAAGGTAGGAAACAGATTTTCATGCAAAAGGTTATATCAACACAACTCTCTCCATTGCTTTGGATGTAGCTGTGCTAAAATGGTTTCCTTTACCTTATAAGAGTAGAGTCAATTATCTTAATCTGGGGCTGATATTTTGGTCTTTGGAAAGTGAATTCAGAATTGAATATTGCTATTCTAAATCATTAAATATGAATTTTTTAAATGATAAATGCAAATTAAGTAAGGTCTAACTCTTGTTAATTTGAGCAGGGCATAAAAATGTAATATCTTTTCTGCACACAACTCCTTTAATACGGTTATAAATCTGGTATAATGCTAAAAGAATAACCTTACTTTAATTCCCTGCACTTATATCCTATTATTAAAAACAGTTTGGATTTTATCATAGGTCTTTTAATGTAACAGATGGGCAAAATGAACAGAGGTTGAGTTTATTAAAAAATAGTTTCATGAGGAAACTATTAATTATTTTTGCATTGGAAAAATGGTATTTAAAATTTCATAGGTTTTCTTAAACCACTTTGATTAGAAAATTGATCTTTGTAACTTGCCCCATTTAGCGAATGTGGAGGAATATAGCTGTATTAGTCATACATCTCTGCAAATTAACTATATGCATGTACTGTTTAGAGGCATTTACAGTTAAACAAGTTTTACTTGCATGACAACGAATGTTTGCATTCCATGTCTTGTTAAATGTAAACACTTATGAAAAATGTTGTATAACAGCATTATATATATATATATATATATATATATATATATATATATATATATATATATATATATATATATATATATATACACACACACACACACACACACACACACACACACACACAATTGCGCTCAAACGTTTGCATACCCTCACGGAAATTGTGAATTATTTTAAAAATATGATGGTTCATGCAAAAGAAATGTCTTTTATTGAAGGATAGTGATCATATGAAACCATTTATTATCACAGTTGTTTGGCTCCTTTGTAATTTATAACATAAATCACCCAAATGGCCCTGATCAAAAGTTTGTATACCCCTGAATGTTTGGCCTTGTTACCGACACACAAGGTGAAACACACAGGCTAAAATGGAAATTAAATGTTAAAATTCCCACACCTCTGGCTTTTTAAATTGCAATTAGTGTCTGTATATAAATAGTCAATAAGAATGTTAGCTCTCACATGCTCTGCGCAGGCTAGATACTGAGCCATGGGGAGCAGAAAAGAACTGTCAAAAGACTTATGTATCAAGGTAATGTAACTTCATTAAGATGAAAAAAGATATAAAAAAAATATCAAAAGCCTTGAAAATGCCAGTTAGTACTGTTCAATCACTTATTAAGAAGTGAAAAATTTGGAATCTCTTGATACCAAGCCAAGGTCAGGTAAACAAAGAAAGATTTCAGCCAAAACTGCCAGAAGAATTGTTCGGAAAACAAAGAAAAACCCACAGGTAACCTCAAGAGAAATACAGGATGCTCTGGAAAAAAAAAAAAAAGACGGTGTGGTTGTTTCAAGGAGCACAATACGATGATACTTGAACAAAAATTACCTGCATGGTCAAGATGCCAGAAAGAAGCCTTTACTGTGCCAATGCCGCAAAAAAGCCTGGTTACAATATGCCAGACAACAGCTTCTGGCACACTGTAATTTGGAGTGACAAGACCAAGATAGAGTTTTATGGTCAAAACCATAAATGCGATGTTTGGAGAGGGGTCAACAAGGCCTGTAGTGAAAAGAATACTATCCCCACTGTGAAGCATGGTGGGGGCTCACTGATGTTTTGGGGGGATGTGAGCTGTAAAGGCACGGGGAATCTTGTGAATTGATGGCAAGATGAATGCAGCATGTTATCAGAAAATACAGGCAGACTATTTTCATTCTTCTGCACGAAGGCTGCTCTTTGACTTTCCAGCATGACAATGACCCTAAGAACAAGGCCAAGTTGATCCTCTAGTGGTTACAGCAGAAAAAGGTGAAGATGGTGGAGTGGCCATCACAGTCTTCTGACCTTAATATCATCGAGCCACTCTGGGGAGATCTCAAACGGGTGGTTAATACAAGACAACCAAACACTTGACAAGGTTTCTTTTATCATTATGATTTAAAAAACAGCCAAACAACTATCACATATATAGTTGTGAGCATGAGAGCTGTTACTAATTTTTGTGGGCTCGCGCAACGAGCCTGCGGCCCTTGCGAAGCAACTGCAAACTTCGCAAAAAAGTACGAGACATGTTACGACCAATTACGACCTCGCCACATCCCGGGCACATGAAAAAATTAAAAACACAATAATTAAACACAACAAACATATAAAAAGCTTACCCACAGCTAGGTGGTGCACCCAGGACCTCTGCAAGTAAAGTTACACCTCGATTTAGGTCAAAATTTAGGAGTTTAAACACCCCAAAATCACCTAAGCGACAAAAAAAATGGCCACCGAACAAAACAAAAAACGAGGCTACAGGACTCTAAACACGCAAAACACCACAAAACAGCTACGGATATTCCGCCACAGCCGCATACCACACATTAGCCGCCATTTTAGAACAATAACTTATACAATGCGGAAGTACACAGCTACGCTAACGGATTTGCCTCGTGCACGCACACTATTAAACTGCACACATTCATCACGCTTACACAGCAGCTCCACAGCACTAATGCAACATCAAAACAGATTGCCAGCTCTTCAACAGAATGCTTCCTCCATATATTACTTGAAAATAGGTAAAGTATATTACTTTATTAATGTATTATTTATTTCATTGTTATACACCAAACAGCATTAGCTCACTTACAATTTCATTGCCGTCATTTTTTGACGGGCAATTCGCTAGTCACATATATAGTTGTGAACATGTGGGTTGTTGCTAACGCTGCAGGCTCGCGAAGCGAGGGCCTCAGTTGCTGGCATGGAGCGCCGAAAGCGATCCTTGCCAGCAACAGCGGACCTCGCAAAATTTACGGACTTACGAGAAAAGAATACGAGAAGCGGAAGTTACCTACGTACAGAAGGGGGGGTCACCGAGGACATCGAAAAGTGAAGTTACAGCTCAATTAAACTTGAAATAAGTTTAGACAGACACTCGAAAATCACCTAAGCGAGAGAAAAAATGGCCACTGAATCAAACGAAAACAAAGCTAAGGACGCAAAGCTACTACACTTACTTGCAAAACACAACGAACGCTCCAGACCAGTTCACGAGGCACGTAACACACACTATGTGGCACGTTCCACACTGCTATTACCCACCATTTTACATGAGACACACAACTATTAACGACAAAATGGCGGCTGGAACGCAAATAGTGCATGCGTATTGCGTTCTAACGATTTCCAGCACCTAAAAGTTTATAAAATACTGCCCACTTTCCAGAAAATTCTACATTTCTCCTCAGGTGATGAACAGTGTGACTGGATAGTTCACTGCTGCCGTTACTTCAGAAGAGAATTACTTCCCAATTTACAACTTACAACTTCACAATCTGCAAATTCCAACTGAAAGGTAAGCTATAATACATTTAATTTATTAAGAAAGACCCCCCAAAAAAAAACATAAAAAAAAAAACATTTCAAACATTCACAACCAAGACGTCATTCATGTGCAATGTACACATATGTGTATAGGCCCTACAACAAGCTAATCTTAACTCAAACTAATCAAAGAAGTATATTCAACTGACATTAATTCACAGGAACTAATGCCACAAAAAAAATGACACTCATACATATTTAACCTGCAGATCAATCTTTACCCTTTTTTCACTATTCTAACAGACTCGACATCAACAGCGTCACTCAAGAATTTGCAGCGTGGACTGTGAAAGTGGATTACTTTTAAAGAAATTATACAAAGAGAATGGGTGGCTCTAGGTGAAAAAAGAGGATCTGGGAAATACACAAGGGGTGCTACTTAAGGATATAAATAACTTAAATGGCTGAAGAAGGAAAGAAAAGTATCCTTTTGTATTAAAGTGCACACCCTCAGCCCTAATAACAATATAGAACAGCAAAATTAAAACTTAACGTTTAATGATCAGTATTAAAATAATAGTAAAATCCTGAAAGACTGACGAGATCCAATGTATAATGAGATCTGAAATGGTAAGTACTACCTAATTAAATAGAGAAAAATTGTAAACTGGGAATAAACACTTGATCCTCCAATATAAGGTGCTTAGTGATTGTAAAGTGCAAATAAATTGTGGAATACTAATAAATAGCAGAAACATAGGTCCTGAAATTCAAAGGCCTATATGTTTGCTTGATATTTATTCCATATACATAAAGTGACTTGTGCTACAAATGTGATGTCACTAGTGAATATTGCACCTTCATATAAATATGATATTCTAAAGTGCTAAGTGCTAATAACAATAGAATAAATTGATATAATAAATAGATATAATAGTGAATACTATATATATGAAGTGCCAGTGCTTATGAGGATATGTTCTGATAATCCAGTATAATTAGATGTGGGGAAGACCTATATCGTTGTAATTATTTATCAGAGTCACTATACGAACTTAGGAGCTGTGGTTTATTAAATTCCACCTTATGTATCATATTTAGAAGTATATTGTACATTTAAGGCAGGTAGGAATCATATTATGCGATCTTTGTAACATCAGATATTGACTAATGTCGGATTAGCATAGCTCCTGTGTTCCTAAGCTAACCGCGCGAGGTCTAGGCGTCTGCGTATGACGTCATGACGTGGTCACGCGGTATAGAACGTGCAACCCGACGCACGTTTCTGAATATTTCATCAGGGGTTACCGAAGGAGTCTCTTAGGGAGCTATTTATGCTCCGTGGTTGTCATAGCAACCTCAGGGGCTAATAAAATCATATGCACTAAAAGAAATATGCAATCTTAAAATGTTACTGTTAATATGGTGGGATATAGTCTGAGTCAATGCCATGTTGTTACATGGCTATGTTATGGCAATATTATAATAAGTAGAATGATGGTCCTGGCAGAAACTGGAAACAGGACAGTGTCCTACATGTGATAAATATTGATTATATTGAGAATGTGACAACCATGTATTAGATATAGGCTTAGATATATAAATATAAATGCCCTACTATTATAGTGTCATATGGCTCAAAAATAGGCCTAATGTATAAATAGGGCTATTATGATTGAAGGATAGGGATAGTTATTCATTAGTCCAATATTATATACTATACTTGGTATTCCACGTGTGTTATAATGAAATGGAAATTATGCTATGTTCTTTTATATATAGGGTTATTGAGTATTATAGAATACATACCCAAATATAGAAAGATATTGCTCTACAATAATAACCTCCTTGATTCTTTTCCTTATTCCTTACAAGAACCCTAAGAAACCTCCGGGCAGACCAATTGTGTCAGGAATTGAAAGCATAACAGAGAACCCAAGTAAATATGTAGACTCCATGTTACAGGAATTTGTAATTACATTAGCCTCACATGTGAAAGACACAAAAGATGTTCTACTAAAATTGAATGACATTTCAGTCAGTAAAGGAGCACTTTTGGTTTCTTTAGACGTTGAATCTCTCTATACGAACATACAACACCATAGAGGTATAGAAGCAGTCAACTATTTCTTATCAAAGAGAGGCATTCAATACTCGAATCACAACAAATTCATAATAGAATTACTGGAGTTTGCATTAACACACAACTATTTTGTTTTTCTCAACCAATTTTTTCTACAAATATGTGGTACAGCTATGGGCACAGCATGTGCCCCCACATATGCCAACCTATACTTAGGTTGGTGGGAAGAGCAAGTGGTATTCACTGACCAATTGGATCAATACAGTCAATACGTCGAACTTTGGATAGGATTTATCGACGATATCTTGGTAGTATGGAATGGGAACTACAATGATTTAAAAAATTTCATAGAAATACTCAATACCAACAATATGGGACTATACTTAACCTCAGAAATAAGTGAAAATGTAATTACCTTTTTGGACTTGAAAATTGCAAAGTCAGATAATGGCAAACTCCAAACAACTACATATAGAAAACCAACAGCGACAAATAGTCTGCTACAAGCAGACAGCAGTCACCCCAAATCATTGATTGAAGGGATACCAGTGGGGCAATATTTAAGAATCAAAAGAAATTGCTCCAGTCAAATTAATTTTGAGATGGAAGCCAGAGAGTTACAGCACCGTTTTAAAGAGAGAGGGTATAAAAACAAACCCCTAAAAAGAGCATATCAAAGAGCACAAGCAGTAGACAGAGAATCACTGCTGTCTAACAAAAATAAAGGCCAAGATGAAGTGGTTAGATGTATAGGTACCTATAATGGAAAATGGCATGAAATCAGGAAAATATTCAGTGACCATTGGAAGATCCTACTAGATGATGATGATTTAAGGCCATTTTTGAGTAATCAAGCTCAAATCACTAGTAGAAGAGCAACTAACCTGAGAGATATGCTAACTAGAAGCCATCTTGAAGGTGCTAGAAACAATACCTGGCTTAACAGAACAAAGGGCTGCTTTAAATGTTTATCGTGCAAAGCATGTAAATATGTTAAAACTACAAAAACATTCCCCTCAAAAGATGGTAATAATAATTTTAAGATCCAACAGTTAATAACATGCAAAACTGTAGGGGTAATATATCACATGCTATGTAAATGTGGTATGAACTATGTAGGAAAAACCTGTAGAGAACTGAGACGCAGAATCTTAGAACATGTATATAGTATCACCAAAGAATATGACACACCAGTGGCAAACCATGTCAATTCCCACCATAATGGAGATTTAAGATATATTTCCTTTATAGCCATTGACGGCGTGAAACAAAATATTAGAAGAGGCAATATTGATAGGGAATTATTAAAAAAGGAGGCCTATTGGATTTTTACACTTAAGACCAAAAAACCATGGGGTCTAAATGATGGATTCACTTTTACACCATTTATTTAGGGCCTCCAGTCAACATTTAATATTTGTTACGTCCGACACTTCAAATATAATATAATACTTGATGAATGTGAATAAATTTGCTACAATGACATTATAAACTCTCCCCTCCATGTACTTTGTACGATAACCGTGAAGGAAATAAGGAAAAGAATCAAGGAGGTTATTATTGTAGAGCAATATCTTTCTATATTTGGGTATGTATTCTATAATACTCAATAACCCTATATATAAAAGAACATAGCATAATTTCCATTTCATTATAACACACGTGGAATACCAAGTATAGTATATAATATTGGACTAATGAATAACTATCCCTATCCTTCAATCATAATAGCCCTATTTATACATTAGGCCTATTTTTGAGCCATATGACACTATAATAGTAGGGCATTTATATTTATATATCTAAGCCTATATCTAATACATGGTTGTCACATTCTCAATATAATCAATATTTATCACATGTAGGACACTGTCCTGTTTCCAGTTTCTGCCAGGACCATCATTCTACTTATTATAATATTGCCATAACATAGCCATGTAACAACATGGCATTGACTCAGACTATATCCCACCATATTAACAGTAACATTTTAAGATTGCATATTTCTTTTAGTGCATATGATTTTATTAGCCCCTGAGGTTGCTATGACAACCACGGAGCATAAATAGCTCCCTAAGAGACTCCTTCGGTAACCCCTGATGAAATATTCAGAAACGTGCGTCGGGTTGCACGTTCTATACCGCGTGACCACGTCATGACGTCATACGCAGACGCCTAGACCTCGCGCGGTTAGCTTAGGAACACAGGAGCTATGCTAATCCGACATTAGTCAATATCTGATGTTACAAAGATCGCATAATATGATTCCTACCTGCCTTAAATGTACAATATACTTCTAAATATGATACATAAGGTGGAATTTAATAAACCACAGCTCCTAAGTTCGTATAGTGACTCTGATAAATAATTACAACGATATAGGTCTTCCCCACATCTAATTATACTGGATTATCAGAACATATCCTCATAAGCACTGGCACTTCATATATATAGTATTCACTATTATATCTATTTATTATATCAATTTATTCTATTGTTATTAGCACTTAGCACTTTAGAATATCATATTTATATGAAGGTGCAATATTCACTAGTGACATCACATTTGTAGCACAAGTCACTTTATGTATATGGAATAAATATCAAGCAAACATATAGGCCTTTGAATTTCAGGACCTATGTTTCTGCTATTTATTAGTATTCCACAATTTATTTGCACTTTACAATCACTAAGCACCTTATATTGGAGGATCAAGTGTTTATTCCCAGTTTACAATTTTTCTCTATTTAATTAGGTAGTCCTTACCATTTCAGATCTCATTATACATTGGATCTCGTCAGTCTTTCAGGATTTTACTATTATTTTAATACTGATCATTAAACGTTAAGTTTTAATTTTGCTGTTCTATATTGTTATTAGGGCAGAGGGTGTGCACTTTAATACAAAAGGATACTTTTCTTTCCTTCTTCAGCCATTTTACTTTTAAAGAAGACAAAGACAAAGGTAAGATAAAAAAATACATTACATGCAGAAAAAGACCATGCTTTTCCAAAAACAAAATATTGAATATACAATTAACCATTTTCCTTTCTCTTTCAAACAGGAACACTACAAGAAGACTGGCGGATTAACATTGGCAGTAGGGGACCCGCTGTCATTCATACACCAAAAAGACTTCACTCAAGGTATAGTATAACAAGTAAAAAAAAAAAAAGAAATCCCATGTTTCCTGCCCACCAATATCAGAAGTCAAACAAAAATATAGAAGCCTCAATACAAATTAAAGCAAAACCAAAACACAAAAGTTCAAGAAACTTTCCAAACACATATACAATTCACAAATAAACACACTTGCATAAAAAAAAAATTGTTAACACAACGCATTACTAAAATACAAGTGGTGGACACAAAACAGGATAGTATACCAAACATTAGCAAAAAGGAGAAAACAAACATATTCTTCCCGTTTACTCTAGAACAACCTCAATCCATCACCCAGAAGCCAAATGGAGCATCCCAAAAGTGGTGGACACAAAACAGAATAGTACACAACAAAATCGCCACAACATATAGAAAACTAACTTAACATTCCTGTTTACTCTCCAACAACCTCTATCCCTCACAGAGAAGTTAAATGAAGCATCCCAAAAGTGGCGGACGCTAAACAAGATAGTACTGCAAATAGTTCCAACATATAGAAAATACAATTCACAGTCATATTTATTCTACAACAACCTTTAACCCTCAGCCACAAGCCAAATACAGCATCCCAAAAGTGGTTTACACAAAACAGGATAGTCCAACAAACATTGCTAACATATACAAAATGGAACTAACATTAATGTTTAGTCTACAATAACTCTTAACTGTAACTCTGAACTAAAATCCAGCAATTTAAAAGTGGCGCACAAAAACACCATAGCATAACAAATCATGATAAAAGATACACTATAAAAAAATAAAAAATCCTGTTTTATGCCCAACAAATTACTACAGTAAAAGAATAATACAATTACACCAGTGGTCTACACAAAACACCATACTATTTTCATACATCAATTACAGCCAGCGCTGTAAGCTTTCTCACACACTCTCAAATCAATATAATTTTACACACAAAAAACAACAAATATCAGAACACATTGCTTTGCAAAAAAATAAACCATGCTATTCATGAAAAATAAATTATAATCAAATAACATTTATCTATTTCTTTTACAACAGACACTGCGTCAAGACTCTCGCACAAAGATTTCCAACAGCGGATCCAGGGATATTCATCTTGAAAATATAAGCTCCACAAATCACCATCTTTCACCAAATATTAGTGACACATTTCTAATTTATCTACTAATTAGCTTTTACCTACAACAACCTTTAACAGTAAACCCTAACTTCAATCTATCAAACAGAATGTGCTCAAGATAAAACAGCATAGTACAAGAAATAGTGAAAACACATCAAAAATTCAACTATAATTTCTCTGTTCAGGGCCCTAACGTACAATATTAAGCACAAAACCTGAACAGACACAGAAAATAGGATACTACAACAAATGCTACTAACGCCTACCAAAGAACAATACAAACCTTCTTTTCACATCCACACCATATAAGCCTCTAACTAAAATATAAGGGTACTATTACAACAAACACCTGAAGTAAACATTTTAAAGACCAATATATTACTACCATGTTTTAGCCTTTACTATGCCTCTAAGCCAACCCTACAAACCTACAAGATAAAAAGCAGTGAACAACCAAAAAAAAAATAACACATACTCATTTAACACTATGCCTATAAGCCAAAAATTAAAAACCTACAAGATAAAAAGTAAATTTAGAATCACAACAGTGTTGCAACAAAAACATTACACTAACAAAAAACACAAACAAGCACTTCCAAACCAATTTAAGCTAAACAAATGATACATTCTTTTCATTTACAGATTAAGATGGCTGATAACGAGACCAAACAGGAAAAGATAAGAAGTCAAGCTAGAGAACGACAACAAAGATGGGCAAACCAGCAGATGCCGGAGTAGAAGGAAATTCGAAGAGAAAAAGAATGGAAAAGACTTGCAAGCAAAAGACTATCAGCTGAAAAAATAAAAGCTACACCGAAAAAAGCTACTAAAAAACAAAAGCATTTAGAACCTGTTCCTGAACCATCAGATAACATTTCAAATTATTGATTATAAACTGAAACTGATATATGCTCTTCAAATTGTCCTTTACTCACGTCTTTAGCAGTAGAGGTTCATAATTGTGGTGACATGAACATTCTCTGTCAGTTTTGTGAGGCTTATCATTTTAAACACAAAAGACCCAGAGATGGACAGTTCATTAGTTGCTGTCAAAAAGTAAAAGTTAAACTTCCAGAAAGACAACCATTCCCAACATATTTACAAAACATTATGACTGACCTACTTTTCCAAACTACAAAAATGTCAAAACAAACATAAGATCCTAAAATAGTGCCATATCCTTTGCATCTATGGGGGCAACTTTAGCTGCTAATGTACCAGGACATGGCCCTTACTGCTTTATAGTCCAAGGCCAAATTTACCATCGGACTTCCCATTACATCCAGAGAAAGGAGAGCAAAGAAAATGTGCTCAACTATATGTCCTAGATACAATGGAAGGTGTTCACCAACGTATGCAGCTGCAAGAAAATAAAAAATGCTTACCCAGTGTTTTTATAGAGCTAGATAAAATTATGGCCAATAACCCCTACAGTCAAGCTTATAAAAAATAGGCAGAAGTAGAAAAGGAACAACAACTTCATGCAGAAAGACATCAATTGCCAATCCCAAAGGTCAATATGGTGCTTAAAAGAGATAGACATACTGATAAACGCTGTTATAATTTGCCAACATCAAATGAGGTTGCAATGGTGTTTCAAAATGATGAAGGAGAACCACCATTTCAAAGAGACATTAGAACATATGCCAGAAATGAGGAGCAACCTTTCATTAATATGAGTATCTTAAGTACTAATTTAGATCCAATGACATATCCCATTTTTTTCCCACACGGAGAAGCAGGATGGCAACCAAAATTAACCCTTCCCAGGTACCCAAATGCTAAAGTCAGAGTGTGAAATAATATTTTAATGCTTGAATTTAAAAGAAGCTCAAATTGCCATTCGAAATACATTTAATCCAATTTTATGTGGTGGAAAACTAACACAACAATGGATTATTGATTCCTATTTGCAAGTTGAGGCCAATAATTTAAACTTCATAAAATATTAACAAGATAAACTACGTGTAGAACAGTATTGTGGATTAATGGATTATGTCACTGAGGTTGCTACAAGCAGAGACATGACAGCTGGCAAAGCCATCATTTTACCATGTTCTTTCCAGGGATCTCCTCGCTATATGCAAGAAAGATACGATGCCATGGCTATTGTCACCAAATTTGGGAAACCAGATTTATTTATTACATTTACATGTAATCCCCAATGGCCAGAGATTACACAAAATTCACTTCTTGGCCAAACTGCTTCCGATAGACCAGATTTAGTAGCCAGAGTTTTCAAAATTAAATTAAATGAATTAATACGTGACATCACTATAAGTCACCTGTTTGGCAAATGTCTTGCTTATGTATATACAATTGAATTTAAAAAAAGAGGGCTTCCACATGCACATCTTCTTATAATCCTTCAAGAAAAACATAAGTTAGATACTGGTGACAAAGTGGATTCAGTCATTGTTGCTGAACTACCAGATCAAGAACTATATGGTAGACTATATGAGATTGTTACTCATCGCATGATTCATGGACCCTGTGGAGCTGTTAATCCACAATCACCATGTATTAATAAATGTACAAAAGAATTTCCAAAAGATTATAGAGACAAAATTTATGCCAATTGTGATGGCTATCCTTTATATAGAAGAAAAGAGGGACATAGTGCCATTATTCGTGGCAAAAACGTCGATAATAGATATGTGGAACCATACAATCCACATTTACTTATGAAGTATAATGCACACATTAATGTAGAAGCCTGCACTTTAGTGATCTCCCGAACAGTTCGCCGGAGAACTATTCGCGGCGATTTTCGCATGTTCACGTTCGCCGCGAGCACATGCGCTTTTGGGTTCCCCCCTATACCTTAGCATTGAGGAAACTTTGAACATCATTTATTTTATTTTATAATTTTATAATTTTTTGTGTGTAATCTATGCCTGCCTGCCAGCGTGTGTGTGTGACACCTAACAGCTTATATTGTGCGTATTTTCACTACTCATACCTGGTGGTGTAACATACATTGAAAACAACCATTTTTTTCCTGTAATCTAATTTTTCAGTTGCCTGCCTGTGTCAGGCTCACAGCTTATATTGTGCTCAGTGATATAAAACAACACTTTTTTGACTGTAATAGATTGAATAGCACAGGCATGTGTGTGAGGCCTACAGCGCCTACTCTGCCAACTTTTGCCAGTGCACAGTGACACTCATATCTGGTGGCACCTTAGATTGCACGCGCAGTGCTCCAAATTTGAAGTGGGAGGACCGACCAAGCATCTTTTTCCATCTCCCTGTTCCAAAAATCAATGCCATATACACGTCCCCTAATAGTGGACGTAACAGGGATAAAACCGATCAGTGAGGACAAGGAACGGGACATGGCTAGCTTGGTATCCAACCTTGTGCAAATGGGGAGTTTGCGGTTGTGCAAAGGGACTGTTTGCAGTTGTTTGCGGTGCATTAAACGGGGAGATTGGTCTGTTACTGTGAAGCGGGTGTAACCCTTACATCATACCTGATGTTTTAAAGCATGTTATTCCAAACAATTTAGGAATGTTAGGTGATTTATGCCCTTTGTGGCTTAAAACCAGACTCTGCATCAACTATGTAATTTTACGTGGGAGTTTTGCCATGGACCCCCCCCCCCCCCCACCCGGCATGCCACAGTCCAGGTGTTAGTCCCCTTGAAACAACTTTCATATCACTATTGTGGCCAGAAAGAGTCCCTGTGGGTTTTGAAATTCGCCTGCCCATTGAAGTCTATGGGGTTCGCCGATGTCCGCTCGTTCGCAAACATTTGCTGGAAGTTCGCATTCGCGAACCCAAAATTTGATGTTCGCGACATCACTACTGCACTTCCATCAAATCCAAAGAAAGTCAGGCAAACTTTTCCACTGAATTCATAAACTCCTTCTGGAATGCCACCACATATTTTGCAGCTAAAGAAAGGTGAAATTGTCATGTTGCTGCGAAATATGAACCCAAAAAAAGGCCTATGCAATGGGACAAGATGAATTGTTCAACAATTAAAGGACCATTTCATAGATGCTGAAATTTTAACTCGTACCCATAAAGGACAGAGAGTTTTCATACCAAGGAAAGATTTAGCACCAAGTGAAAGTAGCCTCCCTTTTATACTTCAAAGAAGACAATTTCCCATCATTATGACATTTGCCATGACCATTAATAAATCACAAGGACAAACTTTCAAATATGTGGGTATTTTCTTAGAACAACCAGTATTTGCACATGGCCAATTGTACGTTGCCTTATCAAGGTGCAAAAATCCACAGGCTATTAAAGTTTACATTGAAAACAATGAAAGTCAAGGTGATTTATTAGAGGATGGACGCATTTTTACTAAAACATTGCCTACTATGAAGTACTGTGACTTTCAATTAAACAAACATGCCAAACAAATTCAAAACAAAACTCACAAATCAACTCTAGCACAATCTAACAACAAAAAATAAAGACAAATTTTACCGAACTAAAATTATTTTTACACCACCAATATTTCCATAATAAACTCCATACAATGGCAAAACACATAGAGAACAGTGGTTACACATCGCGGACAAACTTTAAGGTCTTGCATTCTCTTTTTAGAGAAACACTTTTCCACAGACGAAACTCTATGTGCCATTTTAAACAATTACTACACCAACAAACAAAGGTCAACCATTCAAAAACACCAATGAATAAATAATTCAGTCATAATTCATGGAAGTACTGTTTATGCATGATTAGCCCCACAAAACACTTGCCTTGCATTATTGAAAACATTCTGTTCAAATGTTAATTAACTATGTTACTGTTTAGAACGTTACAAGTTTGACAAAAAATACTTTAAAGTTCCTTACTTAGACATATTACAAAGTTCATGTTAAGAGCACAAGCACGTTTTCAGACACAATGTAAATGTTGTATTTCATGTTAAAGATTAATCCGGGGAGTAATCCGATCACCAGTTAATGGGGTCAGGAAGGAATTAAATTTTTTCCTGCTTTGATACAATTGGCTACGTTTCAAAGAGGGTTTTTACGGTTTGCCTTCCTCTGGATTCAATGTATATTTCAGATAACAGTTCTTGATCTACAAGTTGCATGTTAAAAAACCATTAGCTTAAGTTTAATATACTGATTAATCTAAAGTTCCACTGTTCTTACATTGAAATGTTAACACTTTTACTACAAAACTCTTTAACAGTTACTCAACAAGAAAATAAATTGTAACAAAAATAAACATGTTTAATATAAGAATTGTACTTATTTCGACATAACTAAAAGGTTACAATTCTCAAATACGTATATTACTAACTAAACAAATTTACAAACATACACGTCTCATTGTTGTAATTTTTTGATGGGCAAATCGCTATTGTCATAATAAATGGCTTCATATGATCACTATCCTTCAATAAAATATTATTTTTTTTGCATGATCAGTCATATTTTCAAAAGCAAATGCCAGAATTTCAGAATTTCTGCCAGGGTATGCAAACTTTTAAACACAACTGCATATTAGGGATGTTTTACTGATGAGTAAAAAAACATAACTAATAATAATAGCCAATAATTAATAAGTAAATTAAGTAATTTAATGATTGATATTAGCATTTTGATGCAGCTGATCTGTACTTGAGCATGATGAATTGAATGGAAACCATTAACAACCCAACATATATGGATCACAAAAGTGAAAACAACAAAAAACAATGAAGATTTCTTTAAAATGCATTTTTTTTGCCATTTTATCTTTACATTTTAATTTCAAAGGTCATTATGCTTTTGAAAATATTTAAACAATAACCCATTCAGAGGCAAAGCAATTGGTACAGTTATGTTATGAAGAGATGAACAATAAAACTAAGTGAAATAAGCGAAAACATTCTAAATTTAACTAAATTGATTATTTTGCTTTTGATGTTTCAAGTTTGACATTGTTTAGCACCTAATATTTTAGCTTGCCAAATAATATTTATGGTAATACTCAGTTTAGTAACAAGATAAAGGGAGGACAGAACAGATATCCTTTAGAGATTACAGTGCACACCCTCTGCCCAAATAACAATATAGAGCAGCAGAGAGTTCTAAAACTTAACGTTTATTGATCTTGTGTAAAACTGGATATTAAAATATAGGTTAAAATATAGAAATTCTGACAAGATAAGGTAAGTAGGGATAATTGAGAATTATTCTGGACTCTGGGAATTATAACTGTGATTATAGGACTTATAAGTGTACCAGAAATCCTTGATTGTCCCCCAAAAGTGAATATTGGTGTAATATTTGTAAGAAACAAAGGTCCAAAAATTAGACTTCTGTGTTTGCACTTCTATATTGATTGCACCTATAAAAGTGTCTAGTGCTATTGATGGGAACTGTAGTAGTATACCATTAGTATAATTTTATATGACCTCTATAAGGTTAGATATTGCACTGTGATAAAGTGTCTAGTGCCAATATACAAAAATTGCTAATAATAATAATAAATAAGACCAGTGGTAATCAATGCAGTGAAAAATAAAGTGCAAGTGCTACGTGAGGTACAGGGATACTGGCCAGTCTTGTATTTAGACAGAAAGAGTCCAGTACTTGAATATTATAATAATATTATTCCTCTACTTAAACATAGGAGCTAGGGGTTATGCTATCTGATACCATATATTTTATTATCATCATTTTGTGATTTGTAATTTATAAAGAGGTATCGATAGTGTAGGTATGATTCAATAATTTAGATGGTTTCAGTGATAGTGAAACGCCAGAGCTCCTAAACTACCCACGTGTCGTCCATGCGTCTACGTGGTGACATCATAGAACGGCGACGCGGCGTAGTGCGTGCAACCCGACGCACGTTTCTGAAAATTTCATCAGGAGTTACCGACAGGGTGTCAGACAGGCTATTAATACTCACTGGTTGGCATAGCAACCTTAAAAGCTCGTGGAATAGCTTATGGTAAAAAATATACACATAAAATTGAAATGAATTAAAATATAGCTGTATACTGGTGGGAAGTAAATAAAGGAAGGAGTATCAATTATGCTTATAATAGCCAATATGAACATTTGGTCAAGTTATTGCTGATATAAAGAAAAAGAACATGATTGTCATAAAGTGCAGCATGCACTATTAAAAATACTTGTAAAATACAGAGTAATATGACTTATTATTGTATCCCAGAGGGCATAAACAGCATTGCTAAAAATAAGGTATAAAAAGGGGAGAATGAAAGAGAATATAAATATATTGATAGGGATGTATTATAATTCATTATATGGCTAGATCTATTATGGTTAGGTACCATAAACACTTCATTCTTTTCATTATAATAGTGTTTGGGTGTATATGAAATTGTTCCAAACAACATATTCAACAAAAGTGGATCATAAATATTAAGCTGCATAAGTTGTTTATCTATTGCCTTTTCCTCTTAAAGTATTTGCACAGGAAACATAAGGAAAATAAAACCAAGGAAAATTAACTTCCCCCATGTACCCCAATTAATCCACATCACAGCATAATGTGATATGGCAATGGTATATATATATAGCCTTTTTAATTAAATGAATGGTGTAAAGGTAAATCCATCATTGAGGCCCCACGGTTTTTTTGGTCTTTAATGTAAAAATCCAGTAGGCCTCCTTTTTTAGTAATTCCCTATCAATATTACCCCTTCTAATATTGTGTTTAATACCATCAATGGCTATAAAAGTTATATTTTTAAGGTCTCCATTATGTTGAGAATTAACATGGTTGGCCACTGGTGTGTCATATTCTTTAGTAATGCTGTATACATGTTCTAATATTGGAGTCCTTATACACAAATATACAACATTCAAGAGGCATAGAAGCAGTGAATTATTTTTTATCTAAAAGAGGCACTCAATATCTTAATCATAACCAATTCATACTTGAATTACTGGAGTTCATATTAACGCACAACTACTTTGTCTTCCTCAAAAAGTTCTACCAGCAAATATGTGGAACAGCTATGGGCACAGCATGTGCCCCGACATATGCCAACTTATATTTAGGCTGGTGGGAAGCTAGATAAAATCTTTAGGCTGGTGGGAAGTTAGATAAAATCTTACTATGGCGTCGCTACATAGACGATATCCTAGTTGTATGGGAAGGCACAAAGAAGGAATTTGAAACCTTCATGAAATCTCTAAATGAGAATACTTTGGGTTTAAAATTCACCCATGAAATCAACAAAGAGAAGGTAAACTTTCTTGACTTAAAAGTCTATAAAGATAGTAATGGCAACATCTCCACCTCTACTTATAGAAAAGATACAGCGACCAATACCTTACTACACTGGGATAGTCAACACTATGAACCCATTAAAAGAGGCATCCCCAAGGGTCAGTACTTGCGCATTCGTAGAAACTGCAGCACAGAGAATGAGTTTCAAATTGAAGCTGACAAATTAAGACTACGATTTAAGGAAAGGGGGTACCCCAAAAAATGTCTAAAATTGGCCTACCAATATGCCCTAAGTTGTAATAGGGCAGATTTACTTAATACTCATACAACAAATAGGAAGCCAGACATTACCAAAAATACAATTTCTACTGAACAGAAACTGCCAAAAGATAGACAAACAGAAAACACACCAAGATGCATTATGACCTATGGGTATGATTCTGATATCATCAGACATATCCTAAGCAAACATTGGCATCTGTTACTAAGTGATGAAGATCTAAAGGATACCCTGCCAACTAGAATACCAATTACCTATCATAGAGGTTCCAATCTCAGAGATATGTTAGTGCATAGCCACTTTAAAGAGAGCAATCCAGGCCAAACATGGCTACAACCACCTAAAGGATGCTTCAGATGTGGGCGATGCAGTTTTTGCAAGTATATAAAACCTATCAAAAGGTATGAACATCCAATCACCAAGGAGGTGTTTGAGATTGAAAAATTCTTTAACTGCCTATCTACAGGGGTTATATATGTGGCAACATGCCTTTGTAATAAAATCTATGTAGGCAAAACCCGCAGACAGCTACGTCGCAGAATAGGAGAACATATTTACTCTATCAATAACTCCTATGATACACCTATTGCGCGCCATATTAAATACTACCACAACAACAACAGTAATGTTCTTCGTTTCTGTGTGGTGGACAGTATTGAGCCAGGCCCCAGAAAGGGAGATCTAGAAAAGAAACTCCTACAATGTGAAGCTAGATGGATCTATAAGTTGAAGGCCCAAACACCTAACGGACTAAATGAGGGTTTTTCATTTACCCCATTTATTTGAACATTTACTGAGACATTATGAGCTGTCTCTGCATTATGTTGACTAACTCTTTGGAACAGAACCTTAATATATCAGTTGAAAGCAAGATTATATTGTAATTATATTAAATCTGGAACCTCCAGGATTTATTCACTTATATTTACACATGGGGTTCTCTTACAATCTTTATGTTTAGCACATTTTACAATGTTATAGTAAGCACATCTAGATTGCAATTACATCTAGATCAGAGCAATGAGTTTGTTTGTCAAGATTTTACCACTAACATAGTGGCCCAATAGCCATATTAGACATATGTGCCCTAGGTTCATATGCTTTAGGCCTTTAATGCCTTAACATGCTCACATATTTCACGCACTGAGGCAATATTTACCTATATCACGTTCTTTTTACAAACACTTGGTAGTTATTTTTCCAAGCTGTCACCTAGATTATAGAAGAGTGTTCTTATTTCTTATACACTCTATAGTATTTTATTTCCTTATTTACACCACTTTTTAGTCACCACCTTATAGACTTTTATTATATAGTCTTCTCAGGTTTAATGGCAATTCTTGCCTACATTCTATTCTATTCTATTCATCCATGGTGGAGTCTTGCTATTTCACACAGATATATGGCATGAAAGGGTTTTTCATCTTAGTGGAGATTTCCATACTACAGAGGAACATAATGCAACTTTCATATATATTTATATATACAATATAGATTGATATTAGACCACATGGGTATTCTGCTATATATCCCATCTAGGCACCACTACAATTATATCTTCCCTTATGTATTGATAGATATTATCATTATCAATATTTTCAGCTAATAAAATAATTTATATTGGCTTCTCATAAATATGTGTACCAGCAAAGGTCCACCTCAGATTCAGTTATTTTTATCATCTCATGCATAATAGCTGATGTACATTGTACATATACAAATACATAATTGATGCACATTGTGCACATATAAACAGCAATCCAATACAATAACTTATATTGGCTTTTCTTAAATATGTGTGCCAGCAAAGGTCCACCTCAGATTCAGTTATTTTTGTCATCTTATCTATAATAATTGATGCATATTGCATATATATCCATACACAATTGATGCACATAGTGCACATATAAACAGCAACCCTATATGCCATATAACATGGCCCCTATGTAACTACCACCCCAGTGCCGGTTTCCAAGGCAACGGAACCATTATATAAGGCTAGCTACGACATTCCCGCCTCCCCCCTTTGAGAAAGACGTCACAGCACGTTGAAACGCGTCAGGCATAGGCGTATAAACGCACGCGTGCGTCATCACGCACGACGTTGTCCACGCAAACCAGGAAGTAACAACCATGCAGCATTAGCGTTCTGAGCAAGCAGCATGGCACTGGTTAGATAACTCAGATACCATATAGTAAGGTTGTCTAGGAAGAATCGAAGACTACCTTTAGGCCTCTAGAAACAATAGGAAGTAAGCACAAGTGATGTGATTTATGATTGAATATCCTCATACCGAATTAGAGAACTAATAAAGAAATTATAGCCCATAATAGGGTTTATTCCACCTATATATTAATAGAAGTGTAAAGACTTTACACAAACAAGTAGGTGGGGAAGAGATGTTCTGAATATAGAATGTGATATCTCCACATATATTCAATTTTATATTTCATATGACTACCTATTGGTCTCCCAAATAGTACCTATTTGTTTACCATACTATTCTTTATAATTCCATCATAGAAATGTCTGTACAAAATCAATTTCCTAATGAAAGCTGTATATAACAGACGTTGTATAATTTTGGTACTGAGTTACCTTTAGTGGAAGACCACAAATTCTCCTTAGGGAGAAAAGAGAAAGTATCACATCTCTATACACTGTTTATAAGTGAAGTATATCACTATCCCTCAGAGGAGTTTCTTCTTCTCTTCATTGTTTTTAAGTATTTTTAATATTCCAATTTTTTAACCTCGTCGTTGTTACCCTTAAATTAATAAACTTGTTGGCCAAATTGTAAATATACCCATATAATTTCTTTTTTTTGGATTACTTAGTGGAAAACACTACAAGGGATTTACCTCCCTAGAACTCAATATGCTTACAAATATTACACCAATATTCACTTTTGGGGGACAATCAAGGATTTCTGGTACACTTATAAGTCCTATAATCACAGTTATAATTTCCAGAGTCCAGAATAATTCTCAATTATCCCTACTTACCTTATCTTGTCAGAATTTCTATATTTTAACCTATATTTTAATATCCAGTTTTACACAAGATCAATAAACGTTAAGTTTTAGAACTCTCTGCTGCTCTATATTGTTATTTGGGCAGAGGGTGTGCACTGTAATCTCTAAAGGATATCTGTTCTGTCCTCCCTTTATCTTGTTACTTAGCAAATATTATCCTTCAGTAGCACCCCTTGCTTTACTCCCAGTATTTTTATTTATACCTAGAGCCACCTATTTTTTCTACATTGTAATACTCAGTTTATTCATATAACTGGGAGATTATCAATGTTTCTCTTAAAGTCTTCTCTTAAAAATAAAATAAAATTGGGATACCATAATAAAAGCATGCTTTTAGAATATTAAGAGGCAAGCTTGATTGTTAATTTCTACAATGGAAGTATTTCACAAGATACCTCTGATTTTACCATACCAGGGGTCAGGGGTGTATTTAGGTTTTATGGTGCCATTCAGATTTGTGTACCCCCCAATGACCCAATTACTACTACTCCTTTCCTTGTGTTCTATCCCTGTTTACCACACATTCATATAGAAAATCAGAATTGTATTTTATGTATCCATGTAATTATACAATAAGTCAGAAAGTGGTAGCTACACTTACAGACAAAATATCATCTGCATATAGATATTTCTGTATATATTACATGGCATTGCATTGGCAACTTCAGGCAGCCAACTGACCCCTGAAAATGTGCTATCCTAGACCTTGGCTTCAACACAGGTCTAGGACTAGCTAAGGATTTCATAAGCTTCCAGAGTCACAGGAAGAGATGGGCGGAAGGGTCTGCTCATATAAAAAGATTGCTACCCCTCAAACAAAATAGTAATAAATAAAATTACCTTTTTTATTGAGTTATTCTTGTCTCATATGTCAGTCATAGCTTGATTTCAGGTCCAAAATAATGCAATGCTCTCTCTCCCTTATGAGTAACAACCAAAGTGATCTGATTATTTTAACTATTTACTATTCCCCTATGCAGAGGTGTGGCTGCTAGTAATTTTCAAATGATGAAAGCCAATTACACAGTTTTAAAGGGTAAAGAAAGAGATGAGCTGAAAATGTGGGGCAACTTAACAATAATAAAATAAGTTAAATGTAAAAAAAAAATTACAAAATGTTATTTTACACTAGTAACTTGCAACGTCAAATTATGGTATCTTATGTTATTGTTCTGTCTCTCTCTGTGCTGTCTCTCTTTGTGCACCCTCTCTCTGTGGGCCCTCTCCATGCTCCCTCTATCTCTGTGCAGTCTCTCCCTCTCTCTGCGTCCTCTCTTTGAGTATGCATGCTCTCTGTGCCCTCTCTCTGATCTATGTGTGATCTCTGTCTCTCTCCCTCTGCTCTCTCTGCCTCCATCCATCTCTCTCCCCTCCCTCTCTCCATTCCTTCTACCTCCCTATATCCCACCCCCTCTGTCTCCCTCCCTTTCTCTCCCACTCTGTAGCGCAGGAGCACAACTGTGCCGAGCATGCGTTGTAACTTGTAGTCGCGACTGTGCCGTGCATGCACAAATTCAACTCAATAGTTGATAAGCTACATGAAAGAAAAATAATGTCATCTCTAAGACTATTTTAGTAAATGAACATAATCCATGGTTTGACCATTTCAACTCTGCTGTCTGATGGAATATTAATAATAATCAATAAATAAAAATACATTATTATTATATTAAAGAACAGATAACAAGCATTTATTTATTAATGTTTAATAAATAGAATCTTCAATACAAAAGCAGAAATCTATCTAAGCAAAAATGTTGAGGTTTTGAAAAAGATAATCTATGTGGGGGTGATGAAAACTATCTATTTCATGGAAAATTACACAAATGTCTTGGGCCCTCATTCAATTGCGATTTGGCCAATTGAATAGGGCTCTAAATAAGCACATAACCTATATTTTTTAAAGAAGTTTTTAGTTAGTGAAAACCTTACTTTTGGATAGATGCTTACTAACTAAAAACTTCTTTAAAAAATATATTTTATGTGCGTATTTAGAGCCCTATTCAATTGGCCAAATTGCAATTGAATGAGGGCCTAGGTATTTATCATTTTGTAATTTGATTTGCTTTTCCTCTTCTAATCTGCCTTAATCTTTCATCTGGCACACAACTGGACTTTAATTTAGTTGCTCCAAATGAACATTTACTTACTGCAAAAGTATAGTTTCCAATATATTAATTAGATTGAAGTGAAGAGTGTGTTTAATCTTGAAATTTACAAAATGTATAAGTCAGCAACTGAACACTTGAGGGTAAAACTAGACTGTACAAATTCCAACTGCAGCAACATGAAAGATAAACTTAGCCGATTTTGTAACTGCAGCTTTTAATCCTGTCTCCAAGCTAGCATAGTTTGATTGCCTCTTTAGAAACTGTACATAGTTTTTAAACCACTCATGTGGTTGTTTTAATTTTCAATTTTTTGCATCCGCAAAGTTTTCCATAAATAAATATAAAAAACATAAGTATAGTTTGGTGAATTAAAAGAAGTTATTTTTTCCTTACAAAAGATCTTTTTCCAATATCAGTACTGGAATTTTACTCTCCTGGGTTTAAGTTACACATCTTTCCTCATGCATGGTGCCAAGCCTTATAATAGAACACAGGAGGCTAACACACAGCATATGTGCAAATTTAGATTCCTGGCATTAAACACTAAAACGGTACAAAAAATAGTGAGGCTGTTTTTTTCCACAACGCAAAACCTCAGCACACTTGAGACGTTGATCTCTTTTCCTGTAAGCAAACACAAGTCTGAAGGTTCAGTAAGTCAACAAAGACACAGTCAATATGGCAAACATTTTGTCTACATTTTATATGAGATTCCTTACTGCACCATGCTGCAAATCATTAAAATCGCAGATGTTTTTAAGGTTTAGTATAAAAGATGGAACATGTTTTCTCGAACAAATCCCAAAAATATAATTAAATATAATAAATTAAATAATAAAAATACTAAAATTTTCAATCATTATCCCAAATCTTTTGAAGGTTTAGTACAAAGAAATGAAGTCCAACAAATATAATAAAAGTAAAATAAAAAATATAGTACATCTAATAATTATCCTAAACGAGCTACTTGCCCGTCAAAAATGGCAGGAATAAAATTTTAAGGCACTCTTTGCGAGCCTCTCCCTCCGTCTACTGTACGGCGTTGCGATAAACCCACAATGAGCGGCTTTGCCGCTCATTACAAGCCTTAAATGCTTTGCAATGATCACCTTCGGAGCTCACTGCGAGCCTCTCCCTCTGTCTACTGTACGCGCGGCGGCGGCGCTCATCACGAGCCCCGTAATGAGCAAGTTCATCACTTATTGCAGGTCTGGTAAATCCACAACTTACGTGCTTCGTAATGATAACCTTTGGCTCTCATCGAAGCCCAACTCCTGCGTTGTGTACCTCCACTGCTCGCCTCGCTTCGCGAAGGCCACAATTATTTAACATTGAATGATCAACATCGCAAACGTGACCACTGACAACTATATATGTGATGTTTTGTACAATAGATTAAAGATTTTTTTTCTTCAAACAAACAAATACAACAAATATAATGATACTAGCGACTTGCCCGTCAAAAATGACGGGGCAAAACATTTGGAAGTCATGGCAATGCTGTTTGCCACACAATGTAAAGATTTTTGTACTCTGAGGACCTTCGGTGCTCATTGCAAGCCTCTCCTCTCATGTACTTTTGCTCCTCTGAGCACCTTTGGTGCTCATCACCAAGACAGATATATATATATATAGCTATATTTTTTAAAATAACAATTAATAAATTAGTTAATTAATATACTTTACATATTTCTAATAATATATCAAGCAATAAATAGACTGAAGAGCTAACAATCTCTTTTTATTTTCCTGCAGCATACAATGTACAGTTGGACTGTGGCTGCCCTTAGGACTGCCCTGTGCATTAGAAATCGGCTGGCTGCATGCGGAAAGGCAAACAGTTTGTTTAGTTGTGGTGCTCATTGCCTAAGTGCTCAGAGTTTCAATGGCTCACAGACAATGATCTCATTTAGCAAGCGTGACGACGATTCACAGTTTGACAACTATTATATGTTATAAAATATAATTAAAATAATATAATACTTCACACCTAAAATTACAGAGCTCTTCTATTTGTTAATTTCCCTGAATCAGTCAACCACAGTGAGTTTGAAGATGGTGGAAGATTTGAACGATAATCTCAGAAGGATAACAACACAATAATGGGGCAGACCAAAACTGAACACAATTGCATATATTATAAAATTCAATTATTACATTAAAAAAAGTTGGTTTTCTCTTTCAGCTTTATAAAAAACTTTTGCCCTTAATCAAATACATTCCTTCAAAACAGCTTGATAAAAATACTGAACTTTGGTATTGTGGAGGCTCTACACATGGAATAATTTAAAACTACAAGTAGTAAGAAGTACTTTATCAATTGAATGTTGTGTAAAACTAGGAACGTGCCTGTCAAAAATGAAGGGATTAAAATTGTAAAGCTGGCAATGCTGTTTGAGGCTTTTGGTCTTCTGAGCACCCTTCGGCGCTCATTGCGAGCCATGTCACCCGTGTATTTCAAATTTCCTGCTTTGCCCTGATCACATTCGGCGCTCATTGCGAGGCCCACGCTGATTACCTTTGGCGCTCATTGCAAGCCTCTCCCACTCGCAGTGCTCAGAGTGAGCCACGCGATGAGCGCCGTCAGGGTTTTTACCAATTAAATATATAAATGAGTATACTCCTTATATACATATACCATTTTAATTATATATTTCTGATTAAATATATCCTCTTAATATTTTAATTAATACACATATAGAAATTCCTCAAACATAACGGTGTTTGATATCATCGGATAGGAAATATCTTAAACTTTTCATATCTATGTGTTATGTTATACCTGTATTGCACATCATCCTTTTATTTTGAGTTTTTAAATTTATACACATATTCCATTTTTCTGAGCTTCACTAAATGTCTACATTGTAACGAGAATGTAAACAGTGAAACTACCAAAAGGCTAGTCATTAGTATTCATACTATATTCGTGATCCTCCAAATGTCTTGAAATAGTAACACCTCAATTGGAGACGAGAATTCACCATTTGGGCTATTGTACTGTCAATATTTGTTTGACTGTGCATTTGATATTCATGTATCCCCACTTAACACAATAGTGAAAGAAATAATTCCAGGATGTGATAAACGTGAAATCTAGATAAGAATGGCTATTTAAAATAGGCCTAGGCCAAAGCAAATGAGAGAAGAGAAGGAAGAAAGAAAAGATAGGAACACACACAAAGAGGAGAGAGGCCGACTCTACGTTGAATTGGGTTGATACTGGTATCTGGTAATGTATAGATTTAATTTCAAACTTCTGTGATATAATAGATAAATTGATCTTATTTATTCCACTAAATCAATTGTATCACAGAAGCCACCAATATATCTACTGTAGGTATTATTCAAATTGTGATATATTTTCCTTTGTTCCAATAGTATTTTTGTTATTCAATATATGGTTATTATCATAGCATCACCCCATTATTAGTTATATAGGTCTACTGGGGTATATTATATACTAGCGAATTGACCGTCAAAAAATGACGGCAATGAAATTGTAAGGTAGCTAATGCTGTTTGGTGTATAATAAATATGTACTACATTACTAAATGAATATACTGTACCTATTTTGAAGCATTGTGATGAAGAGCTGGCAATGTGTGTTGATGTTGCTGCAGCATTAGTGGTGTGGAGCTGCTGTGTAAGCATGCTGAATGTGTGCACTGTGTGGTATGAATATCCGTATGTCGTTTGTGGCGTTTTGCGAGTTTCTTGTGGTGTTTTGCGAGTTTCTTGTGGTGTTTTGCGAGTTTAGAGTGCTGTAGCCTCGTTTTCGTTTTGTTCGGCGGCCATTTTTTCTCTCGCTTAGATTTTTTTAACTCTCTAAACTCTTTTATTTGTAGTAAAATCGAGGTCTAAGTTGCATTTTTGAGGTCCTGGGTGCTCCCTCTTGGTGTAGGTAATGTTTTTATGTATGTGCTGTGTGTATGTATTGTGTTTTACATTTTGTAATGTTCGCGAGTTGCGTCCGAGTGTTGCGAGGCCGTAATGTGTGTGAACGTGTGTCGTATGTTGTTTGCGAGTGTCGTAATGTGTGTGTCGTGCGGTTTGGGTTGCGACGTGAAGTTTGCGAGTGTCGCAGTTGCTGGCATGGAGCGCCCACTGCCCTCGGGCAGTTCCCTCGCTTCGCGAGGGCCTTGGCTCGCTGTGCGAGCCGCGGCCCTCGCTACGCGAGCCCGCAGCGTTAGCAACAACTCGTACGCTCACAACTATATATGTAACAATATTATTGTGATTTACTATATTAATAAGATTGATTTTCGTGTTTATTATAAACAGCTAAAATAAGAAATATTGATTAATAGTAATTTATTGTTATTTTCTATTACCATAGAAGATTTTTTTGATAAAGAAGTTAGAAGGTATTTCTTGTTTTAACATTTTATCGTATTAATATTGCAATAGACTTAATTGGGTTATTGACATCTGTGAATCATATAGTACTGTTTAGAACTTTGTATTACTTTAGAATTCGATTGTGTTATTGATAATAAACGCTGTTATGTTTAAAAGCGATATTTGCCTATGAATTGACGTCATACTCGGACAATAAGTTAAATTGACTATTTCAAATATCATCATCACATATATAGTTGTGAGCGTACGAGTTGTTGCTCACGCTTGCGGGCTCGCGAAGCGAGCCGCGGCCCTCGCGTAGCGAGCCGCGGCCCTCGCGTAGCGAGGTCACTGGGCAAGGGCCTCAGTTGCTGGCATGGAGCGCCAAAGGCGCTCCATGCCAGCAACTGAGGCCCCTCGCGAAGCGAGGGCCTCAGTTGCTGGCGAGGTCACTGGGCACGGGCCTCAGTTGCTGGCATGGAGCGCCGAAGGCGCTCCATGTCAGCAACTGAGGCCCCTCGCGAAGCGAGGGCCTCAGTTGCTGGAGAGGTCACTGGGCAAGGGCCTCAGTTGCTGGCATGGAGCGCCGAAGGCGCTCCATGCCAGCAACTGAGGCCCCTCGCGAAGCGAGGGCCTCAGTTGCTGGCGACGTCACTGGGCAAGGGCCTCAAACCCTCGCAAAATTCACGTCGCTACTCAAAAAACACGACACACAAATTACGACACTCGCTAAATTTTACGAGGAACGCAAACAACGTACGAAACACGTTACCACACATTACGACCTCGCAAACATCGGACGCAACACGCCGACATACAAACATTTAAAACACAATACATACACACAGCACATACATAAAAAACTTACCTACACCAAGAGGGAGCACCCAGGACCTCAAAAATGCAACTTACACCTCGATTTTACTCGAAATAAAACAGTTTAGAGACTAAAAAAAAATCTAAGCGAGAGAAAAAATGGCCGCCGAACAAAACGAAAACGAGGCTACAGCACTCTAAACTCGCAAAACACCACAAAACACCTACGGATATTCCGATACAGACCTATACCACACATTACTCGCCATTTTACACCAATGCGGAAGTACACGACTACGCTAACGGTTTGGTCTCGCGCACGCACAGTGTTACACTGCACACATTCAGCATGCTTATACAGCAGCTCCACACCACTAATGCTGCAGCAACATCAACACAGATTGCCAGCTCTTCATCACAATGCTTCAAAATAGGTACACTATATTCATTTACTAATTTAGCTACCTTACAATTTCATTGCCGTCATTTTTTGACGGGCAATTCGCTAGTTTACTATAAATACCACGACAGCGCCTTCACAGGGTTCGTTAACCTGCAAGTTTAGTGTTGGGAATGGAATGTGTATCTTTCCCCTTGTCCCTTCCCTGTGTCTTGCTCCTCTGTGTGTGTGCTGAATGTTTGCGTGACTCGCGGTAACTGCCGTTGGTTTTATTTTCTAAGTCCCGTGTGCCTGGCATTGTTTGTGTAAGTGTTACTGTCTTCAGCGTTGTGTATTTTGTAAGTTTTGCAAGCCTGGCGCTGCTGAGCCTTGTTTTCATGCTGTTTCTGAAATTTTGCGTTCTTTCTGCAGCCATTTTTTCCCCTCGAGTGACGAAAAACACAGAATATGGGTGTAATTTGCATGCAACCTCACTCCCAAGCTTCCTGTGTCTCCCCTTGTGCTGTGTGTGAGTGTGTTATATTTTTTGTACATGATTTCTTATTTTTGGTGGATTTTTAGAGTTAAGCGCTTGAACAGTACTTTTTATTGGCTATATTTTTTTTATTTATACCATATTGGAAACCTATGTATTGCCCCTTTAAAACTAGCTTCATTGATATAATTACATTCTGTATAACTTTATGGCAACTTTAATTATCCGCTAACATCTTTCACGGTCATTACTAGATGAACGGTTTCATTAAAATATATATATCTGCATTATTCAGTGAGGAACACGCAGATTATTTTCAGGTAACTATAGAAACTAGAGCCATTGACGTTTTTCCAAATATAGAGAAGACATTGAGGAATTATATGGATTATGAACAGAAAACACTGCAGTTATGGGTGAGGTAATAATTATAGGAATCTGAATCCCAGAAATGGACTAGAAGTTTTATGTTATTGGTACATCCCAGACAAATCACAAAATATCTGGTTAATGTGTCGACTGGAAAGGCAATTTACTACTTACAAATTTGGGTTTCAGTATCAATTCCAGTGTGAAATAGGATAGGATTCCAAGTATAATCAGTCATGTGTGATTGAAGGACAAAACAATGCATTTACAATGGAAGACGGGTTGTGGCACAGCATTATTTGATCAGTTATATGATTGAAAATGTAACTCTAGGAGCATATAGTTAATTAGGAAAGAATGTCATGGCAATGCAAGACCCTGGTAGGGTCCATAATACAACTCCATTATCCAAATTTCAAAAAGTGATAAAACAAACACAAAATGAATTCCTGTATTCATAACAAGAGTGTTAGTCCAGAGCCAGCCAAAACTGCAACTGGCGCCGTCACTGTTCTGCCTCCGGAATCATCCCAGCTATGTGCTGATATTCTAAAGTGAGTCAGTGGGAGAGTGTGGATGCAGGAGAGGGGTCAGTGCCGGGGAGAAGGGGTCACTGCCAGGAAGAGAGGGACCAGGGGATAGGGATCAGTGCCACAACTGACAGATACAGGGATGGGATAATAAGCTAGAACATAATATCTCACCGAAATGCAAGCATTGTGTGTGTCATATATATATATATATATATGTATATATATATATATATATATATATATATATATATATATATATATATATTGTAGTACAAATAAGGAATAGTCATTTAATGATTATATTTGAATTTCTAAAAAAATAAGCTAAAAAAACTTATTTGCTGCTCAAATTTCTCTGAAATACAGTATATGCACTCCACTCTGGGAAAACTGGGTGGGACATGCAAATGAGACCACATAATGCACCGTCACTCTGTCAATACAAACCATTTTAAACATGGCTCCTTTTAAGAATATGCTTACTGTATTTCAGTTTTAAGCATAGCAACAGATGGATTTTCCATAAACCAGGTCACTTAACCACATACAGTACCGTTTCACAGATACTGCCGATCCTCAGTATGGTGTGAGTGCATGGTTTGAGTGGCGATTGTTGTAGACAGTAGTTCTATACAGCAATTGTTTCACATATGGTGGGCTAAGAGTGATAGAAGCCCTCCACCTCACAAAGTACAGTAGTACAAATAAGGAATAGCACATTAGTTAATCTATTTGAATGTGTAAAAACTAAGTTAATAAATATTGTATTATATCTTTTCATGTGACAGCACTGAAGAAATGACACTCTGCTACAATGCAAAGAAGAGTATAGCCTGTAAATTTGCTGTCCCCTCAAAATAAGCCATTAATGTCTAAACCGTTGGCAACAAAAGTTAGTACACCCCTAAGTGAAAAAGTCCAAATTGGGCCCAAAGTTTCAATATTTTGTGTGGATACCATTATTTTTCAGCACTGCCTTGGGAGATGCGCATGGAGTTCACTAGAGCTTCACAGGTTGCCACTGGTGGATGTTAGAGATCTTGCACTCCCCCCACCTTCCATTTGAGGATGCCCCACAGATGCTCAATTAGGTTTAGGTCTGGTGACATGCTTTAAGTTATTGAGCATCTGTGGGGCATCCTCAAGCAGAAGGTGGGGGAGTGCAAGGTCTCTAACATGCACCAGCTCTGTGATGTCATCATGGAGGAGTGGAAGAGGACTCCAGTGGCAACCTGTGAAGCTCTGGTGAACGTCATGCCAATGAGAGTTAATTAAGGCAGTGCTGGAAAATAATGGTGGCCACACAAAATATTGACACTTTTGGACATTTCCACTTAGATGTATCACTTTTGTTACTCACTTTTGTTGCCAATGGTTTAGACATAAATTTACACGGCTATACAGGCTGTATACTTACTACTTTACATTGTAGCAGAGTGTCATTCCTTCAGTGTTGTCACATGAAAAGTTACAAAATATGTATTTCGAACCCCCTGTGTCTCTTTACCTCCACCCTCCACCCTCCTCAACCCCCATCCTCATTCTAAACCCCCCTAAATACCTCCCCCTCTCCTTTTCCCCTCACTTACCTGCTTCTGCTCCGGCCTCCGCTCTTTCTTGACCCGGCCCGCATGTGATGTCACATGTGCGCCACGTCATTAGCATATACCGGGTGCTGGAACCCGGCATATGCTAATGACGTGACGTCACAGGCGCGCCCGTTATATGCTAATGACGTGGCGCGCATGTGACGAAATATGCCCGCCTGCGCCGGGTCAAGGAGCGGAGGCCGGAGCACAAGCAGGTAAGTAAGGGGAGAGGGGGATTTAGGTTGAGGAGGGGGGCGGTTAGAGACACACGGGGGCGGTTAGAGGCGGGAGTGACTCGAGTATAAGCCGAGGGGGTCCTTTTTTGCCTTAAAAAAAAAGCTGAAAAACTTGGCTTATACTCGAGTATATAGGATATATATATATATACACATATACACACACACATATATATATATATATATATATATATATATATATATATATATATATATATACATACATATATACACACACACACATATATATATATATATATATATATATATATATATATATATACATATATACACACATATATATATATACATATATACACACACACACATATATATATATATATATATATATATATATATATATACACAGTCAGGTCCATAAATATTGGGACATCGACATAATTCTAATCTTTTTGGCTCTATACACCACCACAATGGATTTGAAATGAAACTAACAAGATGTGCTTTAACTGCAGACTTTCACCTTTAATTTGAGGGTATTTACATCCAAATCAGGTGAACGGCGTAGGAATTACAACAGTTTGTATATGTGCCTCCCACTTTTTAAGGGACCAAAAGTAATGGGGCAATTGGCTGCTCAGCTGTTCCATGGCCAGGTGTGTGTTATTCCCTCATTATCCCATTTACAAAGAGCAGATACAAGCTCCAGTGTTCATTTCAAGTGTGCTATTTGCATTTGTTGCTGTTAACTCTCAATATGAGATCCAAAGAGCTGTCACTATCAGTGAAGTAAGCAATCATTAGGCTGAAAAAACAAAACAAACCCATCAGAGAGATAGCAAAAACATTAGGTGTGGCCAAATCAACCGTTGGAACATGCTTAAAAAGAAAGAACGCACCGGTGAGCTCAGCAACACTAAAAGACCCGGAAGACCACGGAAAAAAACTGTGGTGGATGACCGAAGAATTATTTCCCTGGTGAAGTAAACACCCATCACAACAGTTGGCCAGATCAAGAACACTCTCCAGGAGGTAGGTGTATGTGTGTCAAAGTCAACAATCAAGAGAAGACTTCACTTGAGTAAATACAGAGGGTTCACCACAAGATGTAAACCATTGGTGAGCCTCAAAAACAGGAAGGCCAGATTAGAGTTTTCCAAACAACACCTAAAAAAGCCTTCACAGTTCTGGAACAACATCCAATGGACAGATGAGACTAAGATCAACTTGTACCAGAGTGATGGGAAGAGAAGAGTATGGAGACGGAAAGGAACTGCTCATGATCCAAAGCATACCACCTCATCAGTGAAGCATGGTGGTGGTAGTGTCATGGCGTGGGCATGTATGGCTGCCAATGGAACTGGTTCTCTTGTATTTATTGATGATGTGACTGCTGACAAAAGCAGCAGGATGAATTCTGAAGTGTTTCGGGCAATATTATCTGCTCATATTCAGCCAAATGCTTCAGAACTCATTGGACGGCGCTTCACAGTGCAGATGGACAATGACCCGAAGCTTATTGCAAAAGCAACCAAAGAGTTTTTTAAGGGAAAGAAGTGGAATGTTATGCAATAGCCAAGTCAATCACCTGATCTGAATCCGATTGAGCATGCATTTCACTTGCTGAAGACAAAACTGAAGGGAAAATGCCCCAAGAACAAGCAGGAACTGAAGACAGTTGCAATAGAGGTCTGGCAGAGCATCACCAGGGATGAAACCCAGCGTCTGGTGATGTCTATGCGTTCCAGACTTCAGGCTGTAATTGACTGCAAAGGATTTGCAACAAAGTATTAAAAAGTGAAAGTTTGTTTTATGAATGTTAATCTATCCCATTACTTTTGGTCCCTTAAAAAGTAGGAGGCACATATACAAACTGTTGTAATTCCTACACCTTTCACCTGATTTGGACGTAAATACCCTCAAATTAAAGCTGAAAGTCTGCAGTTAAAGCATATCTTGTTCGTTTCTTTCAAATCCATTGTGGTGGTGTATAGAGCCAAAAAGATTAGAATTATGTCGATGTCCCAATATTTATGGACCTGATTATTTATATATATATATATATATATATATATATAAATATATAAATATATATATATATATATATAAATATATATATATATATATATATATAAATATATATATATATATATATATATATATATATATAAATATATAAATATATATATATAAATATATATATATATAAATATATATATATATATATATATATTTATATATATATAAATATTTATATATATATATATATATATATATATTTATATATATATAAATATATATATATATATATAAATATATATATATATATATATATATAAATATATATATATATATATATATATATATATATATATATATATATATATATATATATATAAATATATATATATATATATATATATATATATATATATATATATATATATAAATATATATATATATATATATATATATATATATATAAATATATATATATATATATAAATATATATATATATATATATATATATATAAATATATATATATATATAAATATATATATATATATATATATATATATATATATATATATATATATATAAATATATATATATATATATATATATATATATATATATATATATATAAATATATATATAAATATATATATATATATAAATATATATATATATATATATATAAATATATATATATATATATATATATAAATATATATATATATATATATATAAATATATATATATATATAAATATATATATATATATATATATATATATATATATATATATATATATATATATATAAATATATATATATATATATATAAATATATATATATATATAAATATATATATATATATAAATATATATATATATATATAAATATATATATATATATATATAAATATATATATATATATATATAAATATATATATATATATATAAATATATAAATATAAATATATATATAATATATATATAAATATAAATATATATAAATATAAGCATATAAAATATACACATATATATATACACATATATATATATATACACATATATATATATACACATATATATATATACACATATATATATATATATATATATATATATATATATATATATATATATATATATATATAGACCTTCTACTGTAAAAAATACGTTTTATGAAAAATACAAAAAAGAAATTACTTTAGTGAATAAAGTGCAAAGTGAAAGCATTATTTCATTGGTTTATATTGAAATGACCAAAGAGTATATTTATGAGGTATATAAAGGTTAATAAAGTGCTCAAGTTTTTCTCAAAACAGACATGGACTGGCTGTTGAAAGTGCTAATTTGTGCTTATATAAAGTGCTGGGTTTATATTAATAAAAAAAATCTGAAACAATTTATAAAATTACTTTGGTAAGCATTAAAGTTCTAGTGCTGAAAAATTATAAGGGGGTTACTCTATTATCCCCTTTAAATATTATTTAGTGTATAAAGAATCCTTATATCGATATATTCTTCCCTAAATTATGATAAATCGCTTAACTTCTAGTTATTAGTTGTAAACATCATAGGTTGTATATATGGGCTATCCTCATATATTTGGAGACCAAAATCATCGGATACCCTTGTTAAAAATAACAAAATTATATTTGTGCAGGGAGGGTAAAGTTTTAAAAAAAGATTTAGGGAAGTTGCATTAATTATAGGAACTGATGAGGCTTAGGTATTTTAATTAATTCTATATGCTTTAGAAGTGTGTGATATTTGCGGTCAGTAAGTTTATATGTCGGTTACCCCTAAACAGGGGAAACTCACTACCAGCATCATGGGAAAAGTGACAGTCAAAAAGAATCACATTGAAATATATTTAGTACAATACCATTTCTTACCCCATCGTCCACAGCGCCACAGGGATAAATAAAAAAAACGGGGGTGAAGGTTGTCTGACCAGTTTTGACAGAAGACTGTCTTTGTCAAAGGCTAGGATTGAACTAAACTGGATTCGGCGGGTTTTTATATTGTGCATTGTTGCGTAGCATCATAAGAGGAGCGACTCACGTCATAGACTTGCATCTAAATAGATCACGTGAGTTCTATAAACCAATCTAAATCTCTTTGTTGTGGCAGTTTTGCATCGGAAACGCCATCTTGGTTGTGGCAATTTGCTCGTTATCATTTATATGTAATTGCTGAGCTGTTCGTTCATATTCTCAGTGACTATGTTTAAACTTGCACATTGCTTATAATTTTAAAATTAGGCAGTCTTCCAATTCCATTTGTTGCGGTTTGACCTTGGTTATAGAGTTAAGTGTAATTAGCCAGTCTAAGGCGTATTAGACGCCATCTTTATTTGAGTGGCTTATGTACGCCATCTTGGTTGTGGCCATTTCATCTATCATTGTATATAATTACTGCGCTGTTTAATTTCTCCTGGTATTGTACCTTAAGTGGTTTCTCATATTGAAAATTATTTTTAGTAAAGTTATTATTTAGACTTGGTTAAAGAGTTGTGTATGATTAACCAGTCAGAATTTTCTTATGCACCATCTATGCATTAGGTAACTTGGGGATCTGTTAATAAAGTTGAGTCTATGGAGACGCCATCTTTGTTAAGGTGTCATAAGAGAGGCATGTTTTTGAATCCTATTGTTTACATATAGTTGCTGTGGAGATTCAATCATGATCTCAATCTCTCCATCTTTATGCTGAGCTTTTTTTATCAATACTTTAATAATGCTCATTAGGAGAAAGGGGAAAGCTTATTGCCGTATTATTGTAATCAGCCTCACTTATCTAATTGCTGAATAGAGCTATTAACAAGGCTTAAATGTATCTTAAATGTATCTTATTGACAAAATACTGGAAAGGTCTGATTTTGAGAGCATGTAGAACACAATTTTAATTTATATTCTTTGTGAATATCAGATAAGGTATACATGGTCTTAAAGTGGCATCTTACACTGTCCCTTTAAATAATTCTGCCTATGAATTACTTGTAGAAGAAAAAAAAAAGGAGTTTAGAAATGCATGTATATCTAATTATCTATGTCAGAGGGGACATCATAGCGTAAAAAAACTGGCACAGATCTGAATCACAGGTGTATACCAAATATTAGTATCATACATGGCTGTGGGGGTATTTTGTAAGGGCCCCACCCCGGAAGACGGGCTCCATGTTAGCACGTATTAATGTTGAGATGCCAGTCATCAAGGAAAGAAGTAACAAAAACCACATTCATGAAAATTTTTGTCCACCACTAAATATATAAACTTATTAACAAATTTCACCACTATATATGAAGTTATAGTTATGGGTATGTATGGAGAAATAGGTATGTCTCAGGTATGGGGGGGGGGGGGGGCTGGGACCCTATTACATTTATACGGAGCTCCAACATTTCTGTTTCCTGATGCCAGAAAATCAAAGAAAAGCAAAAGCAAAAGAAATAAACAGTTTCCTTCTACTATTTTTTAAATCAACACTTCGTGGGGAGAAAAAAAAAAGGAGACAAGTCATATTTATTAATAGCAATGTTATTATGTGTGTACCCTTTTTTTTCTATAGCACCCCATATTTTGGCAAAAAATTCCCTAAATTGAAATTACCCAAGGACGTGCAGAAATAAAAGACCTTCCAAAATCCACAAAACTATAATAGTGCTTATTTACTGGTAAACGCTTTAGTCATTTCTCTGTACAACCGCAATATTTTCACAACACGAAGCACTTTTAGCTGTTTGGATACATTACAAACACAGACAGACTTGGAACAGAACACTATGAATATTATTAAAAATCTCCTCTGAAGCACATATGTGCATGACTGTCAAGCTTAATCTGACTTGGCTGCAGTTTCTGATCCGGTTTTTGGTTCCCTGCTGTCCTCACAAGGCATTTCGATTTTTCCAATGATTTTAGAAATCAGCAGGTCAGACTCCTGGGAAAATGAACATTTCCATCCCGAAAACAAACATGATCTAAGGTACAGCAGTAAGAGTCGCCAGACCTTTCCAACAGCCAAGCAATGAAAAATATTATTTATAACACCAAGGAGGAAATATGCTCTTTGGCAGCAATTTAAACTAAAAGGAGCTGTGGGTCAGCAACCCCTAAGCCTTGGAAGGAAAGAAACATTTCATACAGATTTTTTTGTAATAGCTATACACATTAATTATTTATGGATTTTAAAATAGGACACAGAAAAGGTTTCAATGGAACCTGTTGTAATAACAAAGGTCATGACAAGCAACTTTCCACTAGAACTATAATAAAATACTACATACCTAATCTTAAAAAAAAAAAAAACTTTTTAGTTTCATTTCTCCATTGAGGAGATTCACCACTTTGCCATTGTATTAAATCACCTAAGGAGATTGCAAACTGTAATAAATCCTTCACTATATATAAAAATGTAAAAGGACCACTGCTGTCAATTGTTTTTTTAAATGTACAATTCTGTCCTATTATCAAACAAAGGCTCTGGTTTTCTCCATGTCCCCTCCTCTCCAACCACTGATATTTGCACACACAACCATCATCCAGCTCTCAAGATGTGATGTAGCAAACACAAACATTCAGTTTTTCCCCAAAAAAGTTATATACATGGGTCATGATTACATAGTGTAAGGACTGATATTGCCAGTAATTGTGGGTGTGGCCAAGGGGGAGCATGACATTGCTGCATTGTTCAGTTGCATTGCGATTATGTTTGCAATTATGTATTATTGTGTGTGGTTATATGTTGCCTGCACATGGTTATTATCACATATATAGTTGTGAGCGTACGAGTTGTTGCTAACGCTCGTGGGCTCGCGAACCGAGCCGCTGCCCTCACATAGCAAGGGCCTCAGTTGCTGGCATGGAGCTCCGAAGGCGCTCCTTGCCAGCAACTGCGTCCCTCGCAAACTTTACGTTGCAACGCAAACACTACACACCAACTACGACCCTCGCAAACTTTACCTCGCAACGCAAAAAACATACGAGACACGTTACCACACATTACGACCTCGCAAAAATCGGACGCAACTCGCGAACATTACAAAATTCAAAACACAATAAATACACACAGCACATACATAAAAAGCTTACCTACAGCAAGAGGAAGCATTAAGGACCTCAAAACAAACAATTTACACTTTCATTTAACTAAAAATAAGAGTTTAGACTCAAAAAAAAAAAAAAAAAATTTGCTAAGCGAGAGAAAAAATGGCTGCCGAACAAAAACGTAAACGAGGCTACAGCACTCTAAACACGCAAAACACCACAAGAAACTCGCTAAATACCACAAACGACCTTTCTACGCCAATGCGGAAGTACACAACTACGCTAATGGTCTCGTCTCGCGCACGCACACTATTACACTGCACACATTCATCACGCTTACACAGCAGCTCAACACCACTAATGCTGCAGCAACATCAAAACAGATTGCCAGCTCTTCAACACAATGCTTCAAAATAGGTAAAGTATATTCATTTATTAATTGTATTATATATTTCAGTAGTACACACAAAACACCATTAGCTACCTTACAATTTCATTGCCGTCATTTTTTGACGGGCAATTCACTAGTCACATATATAGTTGTGAGCGTACGAGTTGTTGCTAACGCTTGCGGCCCTCGCAAACTTTACGTCGTAACGCAAACAAAATACGAGACACGTTAAGACCCTCACAAAAAACGGCCGCAACACGCACACAAAACATAAAAAATACAACAAATACACACAACAAATACATAAAAGGCTTACTTACAGGAAGAGAGAGCATCCAGCACCTCAAAAACTAAAGTTACACCTCAATTTAACTGAAATTAAAGCAGTTTAGACACTAAAAAATTCTCTAAGCGAGAGAAAAAATGGCCGCCGAAAAAAACGAAAACGAGGCTACAACCCGCGCAACCCCGAAAACATTACAAACACAACAAAAACAAACAACAAACACATAAAAAGGTTACTCACAGCAAGGGGGGGCACCAAGGACCTCTGCAAGTGAAGTTACACCTCCATTTAAGTACAAATTTCGGAGTTTAGAGACCCAAAAATCACTTAAGCGAGAGAAAAAATGGCCGCCGAACAAAACGAAAACGAGGCTAAAGGTCCCTAAACACGCAAAACACAATCATAAACACGCAAAACACCACCAAACAGCCACGGATATTCTGAAAAAGCCCACCAAACAGCTTCGGATATTCCGAAAAACTTGCACGACATCGAAAACGAACAATGCTACATCAGCCACATTATATACACTAAACACCCTTAGCTCACTTACACTTTCATTGCCGTCATTTTTTGACGGGCAATATTCTAGTACATACTAGTTATTATAGGTTAGAGGAAAATGTATCTAGAACCGGAGAATACATGAGGAAAAGGTAAAAATGCTCTGCACATAAGCAGGGCTGCAGATCATTACATCCACATACAGGCCTTGATAAACAGCAGTCAAGACAAATGAATGCATTTCAAGTAGTCCTAAGCAAACACTTGAGATTAACATCAAGGTTGTTTCATTAGTCAGCTATAGATATCTGGTGAATTTGAACTCAAGAGTTTGAATAGCAACCAAGGTTGCAAGCCAGATCCGACTTCGTGCTGACATCACACACATACACAAAAAGGTACACAAGGGTGTGGTATGGAAGATAGGTATAATATGTTGATTCCATAATTCAATAAGGAGTCAGTTCTAGTATTCACATATCCACAGTGTGAGACTGTTTCCTTGTTTTGAATTGGGGAGTGGTCTTGCCATAGGCCACTAGTAACCTGTATCCAGTATTCTTTGCCTGTACTTTTGGGCGTTGCCTTCTTCAGAAGCCATCTTTTGTGCCACAGAGAACAAAAACCACACGATTCTGCTGGGGTAGGTTTGAACTAGGTTCATAGCAAGCCCCCTTGAAAAAGCAGATTGTGACACCATGACTTGCACAATTGCTAATGTTGTTAGTTTTGCACATACTTGATAAACAAGGATCATTTCTTAAACTATAGTGGTCCTTTAAGCAGTAAAGCAGTTTGATAAAAAGCAAGATGGACTATGCAGAGATTCTAGAACACCTCACTACAGTTTGCAAGCACAGAGTGTTCTGCAATCCAGTGAGTCAGATACAAGCTCTGTAGTTGTGATTTGCAAACCATTACATTTAATTTTTCAAGATTCACTCAGCACATGGTCTCTACCAGATGACTGGAGAAAAGCAGATGTGATACCTATATTTAAAAAAGGGAGCAAGAGCAAATCTGGAGAATTATTGAACAGTGAGCCTCACTGTAGTGGGGGAAGCTTTTAGAAGGGTTACTAAGGGATAATATACAAGAATATGTATATTTGAACAGGATTATAAGTAGGAGTCAACATGGATTTATGAGGAATAGGTCATGACAAACAAATCTAATTAGTTTCTATGAGGAAGACATTAGGAACCTGGATCAAGGCAACTCAGTGGATGTACTCTTTTTGGATTTTACAAAGGCTTTTGATACAGTGCCAAATGAGAGACTATTGTGCATACTAAGGGATACAGGAATTGCAGTAAATATCTGCTCATGGATTGAAAGCTGGCTAAAAGACAGGAAGCAAAGGGTTGTTGTAAATGGAACATACTCCGATTGGACTAATGTGGTAAGTGGGGTTCCTCAGGGTTCAGTATTAGGTCCTCTCCTTTTTAACATATTTATTAATGACTTAGAGGTAGGATTGGAGTGTGGGGTCTCCATTTATCGCTGATGACACAAAGTTGTGCAAGGTAATTAAATCAGATAGTGATGTGCTTTCCCTCCATAGGGATTTACATCAAATTGAGGAATGGGCATCTGAATGGCAGATGAGATTAAATATGAATAAATGTAAAGTTATGCATCTGGGAAGGAAAATAGCCATGCAATGTATAATCTTTTTTATAATTTCTTTTTTTTCTTTATTTTTTCTTCAAAACATACATACATCAGAATATAGTTAAAAACATTTTCCCGGCAGATACAAGACACACAGGTACATCGCAACAATCCTTGACCAAGTGAGACAAACCTACTTTACAATAAACCAATATTTAGTACTACTAAAAATATCTCTGGACCAATTATCAGTGTTAAAAGATGGGCAAAAAGAAAGAAAAAAAAACAAACCAATAATTGTCAGTATCCATATACTTCAGTTATTACTTTTTCCGTGAGCCCCATTAAATTTTTTCCATATACTGATCCCATATAATCAATTAATAGTATTTATTTTCTTGGATTTTTCATTAATATTTTCTTTCATCAAATCTTTATTATAATTAATTTTATTGATGATCTCTTTCCACTTAGGGATTTCCAATTTATTCCAATATTTGACTACCATTGCTTTAATGATCAGTAATATATGGGATATCAGTAGTTTATTACTGGGGAAGAATTTTTCTATCCCTATATGGAACAATATTAATTCCGGGGAACACGGACATTTTGTTCCAGCAATTTTCGTCAGGTGTCCACAACATTCTTCCCAAAATTTTCTTATCTTAACACAATCCCACCAAATATGGAATGTATTGCCTTCTTTGCCACAGCCTTTCCAGCATAGTGGGGATTTTTGGGAATCAAACTTATTCATAATTACAGGAACCATGTACCACTTTTGTATCAGTTTAAAGTATACTTCTCTATACATGGTATTAATAGAGGATTTCTTTATTAACTTAAAAGCCCTTGACCATTCTTGCTCGTTATAATCTATATTAAGGTTATCTTCCCAATCTTTTATACTCTTTGTTTTTTCAAATTTCGTATGTTTAATCCTACTTTTACTAATTTTAGATACCAGATGGTTCACCTGGCCTTTGATCAAAATTACTTCCAAATCATACAATTTTTCTATTTTATCGCATAAAAATCCCTTTTGTTTCATTTTTTCCAACATTATTCTATATTTTATCCATGAGAAAGATTTAGGTACCCCTTTCTCCTGAAGTTCCCTTTGCTTTACTAATCTGCCTTCTGGGTATAAATCAGCTATATGCGAGATTGAAGCTTTTTCCAATAAGTTCACTTCTAAATTAAATGATTTATCTCTTAAAATATCTATAGGTATAGATGCTGAAGGTATATGGAATAACTCTGATCTAGTATTGCTTTTCCCCCAGAATTTTATAATCGTTCTAATACCTTCTGGTAATTTCTCCCAAATTGTTTCTTTCCCATTAAATTTCCCCAACAATGTTCTTATTGGGACAGTTCCCACGAGATCTTCCTCAATATTTTTCCATCCTATTGTCCTATGTTTTAGATTCATGTTAATTATATGAGATATTGCTATATTTTCACTAACCATTTTCATATCTGTAGATCCCATACCTCCCAGTGCGAACTTTCTATTTGTTATGGTTTTTTTAACTCTCACTTTTTTCCCTGCATATATAAATTTATCTAATATTTGCTGGATTATTTTAATGATATATTCTGGAACTTTTTCGGGGACACATCTAAGTAAATATGTTATTTTGGGGACAATACTCATATTAACTATGGCTATTCTAGCCGACCATGAGAATCTTATTGTATTCCAGTCGTATAGTAATATTCTGATCTGTTTTAATATTTCTGTTATATTATTAACTATAATTTTATTGTTTTGAAACGTGAATTTTATGCCTAAATGAGTAACATACTTTGTGTTCCAATTAAATGCATATGATTTTTTTAATTTATTTAATAAATCTTGCTCAATAAAATTGTGAATAATATCTGATTTAAGAGGGTTTATTTTGAAGTATGAAACTCTACCATAATCAGATAACAAAGATTGTAAATTGGCGCAGGAATCTATTGGGTCTGTTAATGTTAGCATGATATCGTCAGCAAATAGCATTATTTTATAGTCATTGTTTCCTATTTTTATGCCTTTAATATTTTCAGCTTTCCTTATTAGTGAGGCCAATGGTTCCATAAACAGCAGAAAAAGCAATGGGGAAAGGGGGCATCCCTGTCGTGTACCATTGCTAATCCCAAACCTCTCTGTTTCGAAATTTGTTCCAGTAATGTAAGCTGTTGTATCCTTGTAAATAGCTTTTATTGTTTTGGAAGCGAAATTGACAAGCCTGAACTTCTGTAATACTGCATCCAAGAATTCCCAACTAACCCTGTCGAATGCTTTTTCTGCATCCAGTGACAGGATTAGTGTGGGGATCCTTCTTTTCCTAATATAAAACATTAAGTCAATTAGACGTCTGGTGTTGTCTGATGCCTGGCGACCTTGAACGAAGCCCGATTGATCATAGTGTATCAACTTTGGTATAATTTTATTTAATCTGTTAGCCATAATTTTTGTAAAGATTTTTAGATCTATATTAATAAGGGAGATAGGACGGTAACTAGTTACTTCTTCTGGATTTTTCCCAGGTTTTATGAAATTGATTATTTTGGCTTCTGATAGTTCTGACATCATTTTCCCCTGGTTTTTAATCTCATTAAACATATTTTGCAAGTGTTCTCCAATTTCTTTTTTGAAACATTTATAGTATAAATGGTCAAAACCGTCTGGACCTGGACATTCGCTTTTGCTTTATTAATTATTTCCTCTATTTCTTCCACGGAAATATCTTGATCTAAAAATCTTTGATCTTCTTCTTGTAATTTTGGTAGAGTCACTTGACTCAAAAATATATTTATCTCTTCTATACTAGGTTTTTTGAATGTGGGGTTATTATTTAAATTATATAGTGAGCTATAAAACGTCTTCATGATTGCGCTTATTTTATCGGGGTGAAAATTCAAAATATTATCAGGTCCTCTTAGACTATAAATTTTATTTTGACTTTTTTGTCTTTTTAATTTATTGGTCAGGTATTTACCTGTCTTGTTCCCCATTACAAAATTGGATTGTTGAAATTTCCAAGTCAAGGAGTCAACCTGGTTTTGTAAGATTTTATTTATTTGGGCTTTCTTTTTTGCAATCGACTCTGATCTTTCCACCGATGGGTTCGCTCTATTTTCTCTTGTTTGTTTCTCCAAATCTATATGGAGTAGTCTCAGGGATTTCCCCCCTTCCCCATGCATCGCCGCCATTCGTGATATCATTTGACCTCTTATAACTGATTTATATGCGCACCAGAGCATAGATGGTGAATCTACAGTATTTTTATTAGTTTTAAAAAATTCGTTAGTTTCCTTTTTTAGGAATCCCAAAGTATGTTCATTCTTAAATAGAATCGGATTTAGCTTCCATTTTTTTTTTTTACTTATCTTTTCTTCTTTTAAACTAATACATACCAAAGAATGATCTGACCATGTAACGGTATATATTTTTATATCCTTTATCTGTCTTATTGTATGTATATCTGTTAAGAAATAGTCTAATCTTGAGTAAGAATTAAAACGATTTGAAAAAAATGTATAATCCCTCTCATGTGGATTCAATAATCTCCATGCATCAAAAAGGTCTTCGTTTGATATTATTTTTTCAAAATCTTTAGAAGTTTTCTTAATCTGATTTACTGAATTTTTTTTAATTGTACCTATTCTATCTTTTACCGGATCCAGCACCATATTAAAATCCCCTCCAATTATTATTTGGCCTTTTCAAATTTTTTTTATTTCTTTCAGTATCTTTTTGAAATATCTAATTTGTTTTACATTTGGGAGATATATATTGGCTATTGTCATATTTACTCGATTTATTGTACCAGACCATATTATGTATCTTCCTAGGGGGTCTAAAATCTTGACTTCCTCATGAACTTCTAAATTATTACTAAAGAGGATTGATACCCCTCTGGATCTTTTATTATATGTTGAATCTATTTTAATGTTATAGTTTTTATTATTTACATATCTTAGGGTATCTTTGCCCCAATGAGTCTCTTGTAAAAGAAGAATATCTACTTTATTTTTTTTATAATAGTTATAAGCTATTTTCCTTTTTGATGGGGAATTTAGTCCATTAACATTATGTGATATTATTTTAACCATTTTTTACACTTAGTTCTTTTTCTTTGTCTTTTGTTTTTTTTAAGTAGTCTCTTTTTGGTATATCTATTTCTGTCTCGTCTCTTTCTGTTAATTGTATCTGTATATACTGTATCCCCGGGAAATTCATTCATTCGTACATTCTTACAAACCTTGGGCATAGTTTCCTTAGAGCTTGAAGTAAGTCTGATTTTACTTGTTTTCATATTTTTGCCCTTCATTCTGATCAATTTATAAGGGCAATTATGCCAATTTTAGGAAATGCTAGGAATTATAATAAACTTACTAGTTCATTAGTTGGGAGGTCATGAGATCTTATATCCCTGATTTACGCCCTTCTTAAGTATTGTATCTTTTTATTTTAATTTAAATTTTTCTATTACTCTCCTTAACCCTCCTATCTTCCTTATTCTTTTATCCAACTACTACTGTTTAGGGGAATGTAAAGGATGAATAAATATTTCCTTGTCCACAGTAACCAAACTATTCCCCTATAATGTATTTTATATGATGTCAACCTACACTTATATATATTGCATTTTTTATTCTACTGAACCCTTCCCTCCTGGCTCCTCCCATCTCATTACTTCGTATTTCTCCCAAAACAAATAATTATATTACTTATTCTATAATCAACTTCTAACATGATTTTTACCCTCATATAGTTATTTAAATAGTTATACATTACTCTTTTAGACTGTTACACTAAAAAACCAAAATACCTATCCTTCCCCCTATATACCTTTATTCGAGAGGGAGTCCATACCATTTTCTCTAGTTCTTATAATCAGCCCAATCTATAAAATTGGTATTTAACGAAAGACCTAATATTGATATTTTCGTGTACCCCTTCACCTCTTTGTTATATCTTTTCTCACTTTTCCTTTTCTTTCTTCCCTCTCATTCCCCTTCCCTACTCTCTTATCCTCCTTTTCTCCCAGAGGTCTAGTATGGATTCCCCTCGGTACAGATATCTTAAAGTCCTAAAATTGTATTACTTTATAATTTTTAAAGTGGATAATAATTTATTTAATATTTCTATAAATCTATAAAGTGCGTATCAATAAAGTGCTTAATGTCCCCCCCATTTCCTCGATGTTCTCTCAAAAAAAAGAAAAAAAAAATTTTTACCTCCTAACAAACATTTTGTGCTATCAAAAATCTCGAATATAGTGGGTATTTTATAATTTCTTCTATATTCTCACAATTCGTATTATTATTCTTTCTAAAACTTTTTTATATAATATCAGTGCAACAATCCAATCTTACATTCCTTTGTATAATTACAGTGTTTCAAAGCCAAGCAGCAGCTGCAAAGGCAAATAAAATATGAGCATGTATTAGGAAGGGTATAGAAGCAAGGGGAGCAAACATAATTTTGCCACTATACCAATTTTGGGCACCACTTCAAAAAAAATACATTTTCTCTAGAAAAAAGGCATTCAAAAGGATATATGATTACCTTATATAAATACATCCAGGGTCAGTATAAAGATTTGTCAAGGGAGCATTTTGTGCCAAGAGGTTTTCAACTGACAAGAGGACATCCCTTGAGGTTAGAAGTAAAAAGATTCCACCTTAAAGAAAGAAAAGGGTTCTTCACAGTAAGGTTGGTTACTCTGTGGAATTCTCTACCAGAGAAGATGGTGACAGCGGATTCGATAGATAACTTTAAAAGGGGACTGGATTTATTTCTAATTAAGGGAATTCAGGGTTATCCTGGATAATTAGAGAGATAGTATTGATCCAAGGAGAAATCCGATCGCCAGTATCTGGGGTCAGTAAGGAATTATTATTTTTCCCTTTCAGACGATTGGCTAAGTTTCACTTGAGTTTTTTTTCTGTTTGCCTTCCTCTGAATCAATTAATTATTAATAAAAAAAAAAAAAGTTTAATAATTAACAATTAATAACTAATCTGCATAGAGATCAGAGGAGATTAATTACTATGTAATAATACAAAATTGTGCAGAGCATTTCAGAGCTGGCTGGGGGGGGGGGGGGCGCACACCTCCCCTCCATATTTAATGAAAATCAGGAACAAGTAATTTTTGTTTGTTATTGCCATTATAGTTCATTTTGTTCTGGTAATTTTTAAATTGCTTAATTTTAGCAATATATTTGTACGTTTCTACATTTTAAAGCACAAACTCCATAATCAACACAGACTTTTACATACTTTTAGACAGTGAATGGTGAATTAACAGAAGAAATTGGTTGAGGCATGTTGAGACAAAATACAAATACACAATAATAAGATAAGGATGTTAATTGGATTGTGAGAGTATGCGTTTCTTGAAGAATACATGATAATTTCATCTCTACATAACTAACAAATATCTTTATTTTACACTCCAATAGACCTTGTTCAATAGACCTCTTTGGAAATTTCAAAGGAACCTTTCATGCCAAAGTGAACCTGATAAAAGACAAAAATGGTATGGATTTAACAGAAGCAGATCAGTTAAAGAAGAAGTGCAGGAATGCACAGAATATCTTTACAGGAAGGATCTTAACCACATTAATAAGTATGTCCAATGAGCTGTAGTCAGACATCTTGGAGAGTGTAGTGAGATGGGCCCTAAGATGTTATGCTGATAACAAGGCTGCAGGAGTTGATGGAATCCCATCTGAACGGTTCAAAATCCAAGAAGATGATGCAGAGTAAGGGTTGCTTGCATTATGTTAATAAATGTGTATAACTCAACAGTTGCCAGCAGACTGGAAAAGGTCAGTCTTTATATCAATCCCCAAAAAATGGCAGTGCCAAAGAGTGCTCCATTTATTGGACAAATGCACTCATTTCACATGCCAGCAAGGTAATGCTTAATATCCTGCAAGCTCAGCTCCAACAATATATGGACCAAGAACTATCAGATGTGCAAGATAGGTTTCGCAGAGACACAAGAGATCAAATTACCAAAATCCGCTAAATCTTAGAGAAAGCAATAGAATAAAAAAAAAAAAAGTTACTTCTGCTTCAAATTATTCTAAAGCCTTTGACTGTGTGGTTTACAACAACATGTAGCAAGTTATTAAAGAAATGGAGGTACCAGAATATTTAATCTGCCTCCTGAGGAATGTGTACGTGGACCAAGAAGCTGCGGATGTTACATGAAAAAAAACGAATGGTTCAAGAACAGGAAAGGAGTGCAACAAGGCTGTATACGGTCACCTTATTTACTCAACTTAGATGCAGAATATATCATAAGTAAAGATATATCCTATCAGCAAATGACCACATAGTAAAAACTATGGTATTCTCAGTAGTAACATACAGATGTAAGAGCTTGACCATATAGAAGGTTGAGAGCCATATAATTGAGACCTTTGAATTGTGGAGTTGGAGAAAATTTAGAATTCCTTAGACTGCAAGAAGATCCAGTAAAGCCATACTACAGAAAATCAATTTAAACTGTTCGTTGGAAGGTGTGATCATGAGGCTAAAGCTCAAATATTTTGGCCATATCATAAGTAAACAGGATTCCCTAGAGAAGACTCTCTGTTCATAGAGTTATGGAGAGTTGGACACGACTGATCGATTAAGCAACAACAACATTATTTTTATATCTGTTCCCCCTTAATTTACAATGATTTTATCATTTTTGCTACATCTAAAAACAGAAAGGCCTGAACACATTGTGAGAACCTTTAAATGATGTAGGTTGCCGGTCACTGATTAAGGTAATTTATAAACAGATTGAGGAAACTAGAGTAAAGCCTGCACAAATGTATACGTGTGCAACAAGAGATAGCATAGAAGAGTACCAAGTCACCTTGACATGACAATTACTATCAGCAGACTTATTGCAGCTTAATTATTCTGTAACATAAGGAATATAGCACATAGGTTTAAACATATCACATCTTTTAATTATTTTATGGAACAGATCTTTATAGACTATATTATAGTGTGAGCATGCACATGAGCCGAGAAAGAAAACTCTTATGGGGTTATAGAAGCCTTGCTCACTGTAATTTATGAAAAAAACATAAGGAAGCCATGTAATGATTGTGGTATGTTCGAGAACCACTGTTAACTACATTGGGATTTTAAATTGGAGAATGACAAAACCACTTTCTTCAGTCTACACTTTTCCAGATTACACTCTTCCTGTATTAAATGGCCACTACCTCTTTGGAAAAAATGTGGGCTGTATTACTATGGATTGTATGGAGAACCTCTTTGTTTTAAAAAAGCAGATGCTTGCATTCTTTATAGTCAAGTAGCTCTCAACTGAGGTCCCTGAGACCTTAGTAGCCAGTCCCTCAGGAACAAAGAGGCATGAGAATAGCCTAACACTTTAAAACATAGCACTACCATTAGTCACAGTTATACATACATTATTGAGTTATGTATATACAGTTAAAACATAATCTGTTCAAAACAGTGTAAAACTTGATGAAAGTTTAGCGTCACACATGCTACAAAGAGATTTAAAATGTCCTAGATTAGAACAGGGACTTATTTTCCAAATGTTTACTATTTTTTAACTGCAATAATATATGTCACAGTCCATATCTATATCTCCTTATGACAATGAGATATGAAAGAATCTCTGGTACACACAGAATGAAAGCAAGTATGGAATGGAAGGAGATATGGGAGATAATAGCATCTCCTATATATACACACACACACACACACACACACACACACATTTTGAAGAGAATAGATATAAGGTTTTCCTACGCTGGTATTGGGCACCTTCCAGATTGCATTGCATTTATCCTGACACAGCTCAATTATGATGTGGCTCTGTGGGATCGCTTTTATATTTTCTTGGGAATGTCCGATCATCTCCAGACTCTGAGACAAGATTATCTTCCTAATAAAAGATATCACTAATATCAAAATCCCCAAAATTCAGGCTCATTGCTACTTACACTGCTAGTGGGTGACTCATCTAGACATATTAAGAAACTGATAATACACATTCTTACTACAGCAAGATGTGTGATCACAGCCTAATGGTAACAGAAACTTAGCAAAAACATTACTCAGCTTAAACAAGATTGAAGGAAATCTGGTTCATGACCACATTTCTTAGGCATAAATCTAAGAACTTCAAAAATATGGTCCCCTTAGACAGAATACCTGACCTGTGGTCATTAATGGTGTTTTATTCACTTTGTCCTGTTCCCCTCTAACATTTTCCCCTACTCGTCCTTTTTTGATAAAAAAAAAAAATGAAAAGCTCTTGTTTTATGTGTGCCATCCATGTTCTGTGTTGGTACACAGTATTACAATGCTTGAATTTAGAAAAATCTAGATCGCAAAGCCAGTCTACATGACATGAGTATTTGAAGGTAACTGGTGGTACCAAGATCACAAGAAGCTTGCTAGCTACTGGATCTTGTCAAGTATGGCCATTTTAGTTACGATAAGTGGAAGAGTCGCATTTATAGTTGTTTTATTTTGCCCTCTTTTAGTGCATTAACATTAACTTTATAATGTATATCCAATTTTCCAAATTAATTGTATCCATTTCTGTGCAAAGTAGATATCTGAGAGTTTACCCTTCTCTGACATTCATTTAAAACCAAGGTGAGGAATATTACGGATTATCCCAAAAATAACTTTGTCCACTTTTTGAATCAGGAAATAGCATGTATACCTAAAATATTATTTAATAAAGAATCTATTTCAGTACAAATGATTTATACTTTTTTCTTATTTGACTATCCAGGCTATCAACACCGAGACAAGGGGGAGTTAGACTGTGCGACTCACTCTCATATTCTTTGGTAGAGAATTCCACAGTTTAACCACCCTAAATGTGAAGAACTTTTTTCTTCCTTTAAGGTGGAATTGTTTTCCTTCTAACCGGAAGAGAATCAGTTGAAAACCTCTTGGCACAAAAAGTTCACTTTACAAAGCCTTATATTGATCCTGGAAATATTTATATAAGGTAATTAATTTGGTTAGTATTTCTTCATAGCTTAGCACCTCCATTGCCCTTATTAGTTTTTGTTGCTCTTCTCTGTACCTTATAACAACTCTAAATTGCCCATTTTATGAGCTGGTACCCAAAATTGTACTCTATATTCTAAATGAGGGCATACAAGGAATTTGTATAGTGGCAGAATTATATTTGATTCCCTGGCTTCTATACCATTCTTAATACATGCTAATATTTTACTTGCCTTTGCAGATGCTGCTTGGCATTGAGTACTGTTATGTATGTGGCTGTCCACAAGCACTCCTAAAATCCCTTTAAATATATGATACCCCTAGATTTGCTCCATTAAGATTATGAATTACATGGTGATTTTTCCTTACTAAATTCATTACTAATACATTTATTCGTATTAAATCTCATCTGCCATTTAGATGGCCATTTCTCCAATTTATGCAAATCCCTTTGGAGGGAGAGTACATCATATTCGGATGTAATTAACTTGCACAACTTAGGTATCACATCTGCTTTTCTCCAGTCATCTGGTAGAGACCCTGTGATGAAGGAGTCTTGAAAAATTAGATATAATGGTATGGCTATAACAGAACCCAGTTCCCTCAGTACCCTTGGATGTATTCTATTGCGACCTGGGGCTTTATTAAAAAAAATCAAAAAAAAAAATCATATTAGTTGGCTTGTTTTACAATGTAACGTTCCTATAGTTTCCTTCTTGGCCTTCTTCCCATTAATATATATATATATATATATATATATATATATATATATATATATTTTTTTTTTTTTTTTTTTTTTAAATTAGGGTTAATCTCCTTTGCAACTAACTTTTCATTTTCTATTTTAGTCAGTCTAATAGCTCTTTTGCTTGTACTCACGTAAAGCAGTCTCTGTTCCCTCTTTTTTGTATAATTTAAATGCCTGTTTTTTATTCATGATCATGATCTTTAAATGATTGCTAAGCCACATCAGGTGTGATTTACTCCTTTTACTTGTATTTCCACATGGTATATGGTAATAAGTATGAATATTTAGTAAGGATTTGAACATTGTCCATCTATGTCCAGTATTTTTACCTGTCAGTTTTTTTGTCCCATCCTTATTACCCATTAAGCACAAATCCTCTTTTCTTGCTAATAATTCTAACTTGCCCATTTTCCCTGGCAAGCTTCTGGCATTGGAAAGCATACACCTGATGTTGTTGAGTCTGAAGTATGTATATCCATCTGTTGATGCAATTAGTACCACAAATAAAATATGTACCCCTTTCCTTATACATTAAGAAGCCTAGTTTTCCAAGGCTGCTGCCAAAAGCAGTGTAGCTCTACCCTGTAGAGAGGCCCAAGTGTCTTGCACCTGCTGCACCTGCAATCAGCCTTTTGGCTAAGATCAAGTGTAGTACCGGCCCTGAAATGGCTGAACTGTAGCACAGTCATGAAGGGGCGGGAAACCTTGGTCTGGCCAGGGGCCGAGTAAGTTCTGAATGTCCAGGTTTAGGGAAGCCACTCCTACTCCCCCAGAATAACACTGCGCACTAAGAACTTTTTATTTCTGGGCCCCCTGGCCAGGACCTTATGGTTTGTGGGGGGCTCCTTTATTTGTGATTTCCCCCCCAGCCTCAGGGTTGGGGGAGCACTGTATAGTGCACCCCAAGCACTTAGCCGGAGAGACTTGTGAGAGAAGTCTCTCCGGCCTCGCACTAAGTCAGATGGGGTAGGTGGCAGCTGCCTCATCTGATGCTGGCACCCATCACTTATGATTTTTGACGGCACCAATTTTTTGCACAGTTTTTATGATTTGGATTCGGATCACGATTTGGGCACAACGCACTCCACTCACCGGTGGAGCCTAAGGGATCTCGCTAGTCCTCCTTGAGGGCGGGGCCTTATGGCCGGGGACCCCTTAGGTATGGCCTGTGCGGAGTTGGTGGCAGCTGCTCCCCCAGAGTCTGAGCCAGGATGGGCAGGTGGCAGCTGTCCACCCTGGAGAAGATAAGATCCATGTCGGAGGGCTCCGGCCGAAGACGTGGAAGACCCCCCTCATTCCTAGGGTGAGGGGGGAAAACGAGATTCTTCTGGACGTCCTGGCAGGAGCCCAGAAGAACAAAAGGGGTCCTCAAGCCCTCAAGGCGGGGGGACCTGAAGGCTTCATCGGTGTCACGACACTAATGAGCACGGATATCACGAGATGCACTTCACGAAGCGCACGCCTGTACATTAAAAAAAAAAAAAAAAAAATGCAATAGCTCGGCCTTTTGGCTAAGATCAAGTGTAGTACCTCCTCTGAAATAGCTGGTCTGCCACACCAGTTATGAAGAGGGGGGAAACCTTGGTCTGGCCAGGGGCCGAGGGGATTTGATGCTCGGGGCTTAGGGGAGTCTTCCTTCCAGCTCCCCCTTAATAGCACAAGAGCACTTTTCCTTTTAAGCACTTAACAGGCCCCCCAGTCAGGACCTTATAGTTCGTGGGGGGGTCCCATATTTTTGTTTTTGCCCCTAGCCTCCGGGTTGGGGGAGGACGCACAGTGCACCCTGGGCCAGAGAGATTGGTGACAGAGGTCTCTCTGGCCTCGCACTAAGCCTGATGGGGTTGGTGAGAGAGGCCCCATCAGAGGCTGGCACCATTACTGATTGATTTTTTTGGCATCGTTTATTTTTGCCACGTTTTTTTGGACTGAGCACGGCACATGATTTGGGCACCACGAATCTCCACTACCCAGTGGAGCCGGGGGGTCTCGCTAGCCCTTGAGGGCGGGGCCTTATGGCCGGGGACCCTTGGAAAGACCTGGGCTGAGAAAGGTGAGAGCTTCTCCCCCAGACGTCTGAGCCAGGGTGGACTGGTGAGAGCAGTCCCCCTGGCAAAGAAAAATGCCACATCGGAGGGCTCCAGCCGGAAGATGGTGGAGAGGTCGCCCTCATTCCTAGGGTGAGGGGGACGAACATGGATTTTCTGGAATCCAGGCCGGAGCCCAGAAGATCAAAGGGGTCCTCAAGCCCTCAAGGCGGGGGGACCTGAAACGGCTTCACTGGGGCAACTCAAAGAAGCACATGTTTTTGCACGTAGGAGGCACAATGTCACAATGGCACGAACCCCCAAAGCTATTTTCAATAAAAATAAAAAAAAACACCTGCAATAGCTCCACCCTTTTGGCTAACATCAAGTGTAGTACCCTGGTAGTACCTGCCTGTCTTTGTTACTTGTGACAAAGGCAGGATGTGGGAACAGGGATACACTTGGTCCTCTGGCCGGGGAGTTGTGTAAAGCTTGAGGCTTTTAATCTTTGGGTGGACTCCCGTCCCTTGGTTTTAAAGCACCTGCCGCACACATTTGAGCACTTTTGGGCCCCCTGGTCAGGTCCTTCTGGATCGTAGGGGGTTCCCTCATTTTTGCAGCTGCCCCAGCCTACGGGTTGGGGGAGCACAATTATTTTGTGCACCCCGCACTTAGCCAGAGGAGACTCGTGAGAGGATCTCCTCTGGCCTGCACTAAGTCAGATGGGGTAGGTGGCAGATGCCCTGTCTGACCCTGGCACCATCACTTTTGATTTTTTGGCACCAGATTTTATGCACGGCAGACGACTTTGAGCATGCTTTTTGATTTTGGGCGCTGCACGTTCTTCACGAAATGAAGACCAAAGGATTCCCCTTGCCTGGAGGGCGGCCTCCTGTTTGAGGATCCTTTGGATGGACCTGGGCGGAGTTGGTGGCAGCTGCTCCCCCAGTTGTCGGATCCAGGGGGTACTGGTGGCAGCTGTCCCCCTGGTGAAGATTCGCCACATCCGAGGGCTCCGACCTGAAGATGGTGGAAAGGCCCCCATCATTCCTACGGTGAGGGGGGTGAATGGAGTCATCTGGTATCCTGTACCTTTTGGTCGGAGCCCAGAAGACTAAAGGGATCCTCAAGCCCTCAAGGAGGGGGATCTGAAAATGGCTTCTCTGAGCACCCCAGCACAGATGAAGGACTGTTTTTGCACGTTAGAGCACTCACCACAAAATATAGTCATGCCACAAAGTTTTTTTTTTTTTTAAACCTGCAATAGCTCCACCTATTTACAAAAAATAGTGTAATGTATAGGTTTATGTTGGCCTTTAAAAATACCCCAGATTATTTTGCAGTGACAGGTTAACCTTAAATCTATGGATATAGGCAACACTTTGTCCGTAATGAACACTGGACAAAGCAAAGCTTGTGCAATTTAATCTGAATACATTATATCACATTTCTAGAGTGCAATGATTCTCTTTCCATTTAAACAGATGCCCAAAGATCTACTAAGAATAAAATATTAGATAATGAACTAGGTCACACAAGTGGGGAAAATCTGTCTGAAAGAGATTATGATTTTGGAATGAGCACCTGCTGTTAAACAAATTTCAGTCTAAAGAAATATAATTTAACAAACAATGTGCCTTTGTTTATACAACCTAAATTAGGCAGGTAAGATATCATAAAGCAAGTTTTTAATTAGAAACAAATAAATTATGATGCCTCTGCTGGAACCTAAATGCATACATGACTGAAGGTGACTGAATAACTGAAAAACTGTAAGGTGACTGAATAACTGAAAAAAATGAATAACTTAGAGAGCTGCTAAATTGTGTTTGACTGTAACTGCATGCATGCTTATGTAAAAAAAAAAAATAATAAAGGAATTTTTGCAACAAAATAGCTCACACCTGCAACTTTGACCTGATCATATGGTCAACTAGGTTTTCTCACCACATCCCTATTTGCAACCAAATCTCAGGCACAGGCAGTAAAACCATCAAGTTAAATCACAGATACATTAACAGAAGCAGCATCTGACCACACTACCATGCTACAGCCAGAAAATGAATAAATACAAATGAAATTATATATATATATATATATATATATATATAGCAATTATTTCACATATGGTGGGCTAAGAGTGATAGAAGCCCTCCACCGTACAAAGTACAGTAGTACAAATAAGGAATAGTACATTAGTGATTCCACTTGAATGTCTAAAAATAAGTTGATAAAAACTTATTTCCTGCTCAAATTTCTCAGAAACACAGTATATGTACTGCAATCTGGGAAAACTGGGCGGGACATGCAAATGAGGCCACATAATGCACCATCACTCTGTCAATCCAAACCATTTTAAACATGGCTCCTTTAATGCATATGCTTACTGTATTTCACAGTTTTAGACATAGCAACGGATGGATTTTTCACAAACCAGGTCACTTAACCACATACAGTACTGTTTCACGGTTACTGCCGATCCTCAGTATGGTGTGAGTGCCTGGTTTGTGTGTTGATTGTTGTAAAGAGTATTTCTATACAGCAATTATTTCACATATACACACACACGTATTTTTTTAATAATACAAAAATAATAGTTTAATGGTTAAATGAACACCATACAGGTCCTAACAATGGCATAGTAAAATGCAGAAAAGAATACAGAAAAAATTAACATCCATGGAGGGTAGATTTTGTTATATCACTTGAACTTTTCACATTCAAAGACTACCATCACCACAGCTCCTGCAAAAGTAGAAATGCCCTTTAGACAGGAGTGGATCTAACGCCAGTGCGTTGTATTGCTCTGGTGGGCCCCAGTGCTGTCTAATTTTTTTTTTTTTGCATTATTTTTTTTTCAGTACAGGGCCCCCTCAGCACACTATCTTCCCCCCCCCCCCCCCGGGCCCCGTCTGCACACCAGCCCCCCCGAGCCCCGTCTGCACACCAGCCCCCCCGAGCCCCGTCTGCACACCAGCCCCCCCGAGCCCTGTCTGCACACCACAACAGGTGCAATACAAGTGGTCCTCCATTCACTAGCTCTGTCATTGCCTTTAGACCCACCATCTTCACCAAAATATCACTGGTTATATCTAAGAACCCGAAGAGGCATTAGCCCTTTTTTGTAAATAAAAACTAGCTGTATTTTTCATACATACAATGCAGACTTATATTGTGCCTTTGATTAAAAACATATACTGTTAATACATAATACATAAACTGTTTTAAAAATAAATGTATAGCTGTATCAGAATTCCACATATGACTACAGAAACTGCAAATATAAGAAAATAGTAATGCAGAAACATATTTTAGAGTACTGTGAGGTATGCAGTTTGAAAAGTAATTCCAAAGAATGTGGCAGAGATAAGCACAAAAAGCTTTCAAAATGTTTTAAATATTTAAGGACCTCTTGCACACTAGAATGATGCTCTTGCACACTAGAATGAGTTTTGAAATATATAAATTAAAGCAGCCATTATTTTACTACCTAACACAAGTGTAGTCAATCAATGTTTTTATAAAGTCCAGCAAGGTCCAAGTGTTTTGGAGGAAAAGAAACCAAGATTCAGAGTTAATTATAAAATAATAATAAATACACACAAATATATTAAAAGGACATGGAGGCTTCTCTGTTTTTAATGTTCAAATAAATAATATTAAAGGTATATTTATGTTTCCTTGATTATGAATGCATCTGATAGAGGAGAATCAGTATTGTATAAAAAATTCATGAAAAAATACCCCCAAAAATATTAACAGACTCTAATGTTTGCTAAACCTCTTGAGTTTGCAAGCACTTGCTTTTGTTAGTTAACATCCCTGGATATCCCTGCTAAAATTAGCATAACATTCTGAATTTGTTTTGGACAATCACAGGCAGCGAATACATTTTAATACACTGTAAAAATCAGTGATGGCAGTTTGTGCAGGAAGGACTAATAGAATATGTAGTCCCCCTGTAGAAGGAAGCAGGAGGAGCCAGACACTGGTGTGCAGATCTCTGCATTGAGCTGCTGCTGGCTTGAAGGTTGGTAAAGGGCTAAAATCCATACCCAAATGCAGTGTTTCTATTGGGAGGTTCACTGTGCCTATGTAAAAAGCTCTGGGAAAGTGGTAAACAAGTTTTATTTTTTAATAAAATAAGTTTGTAACAGTATAGAATAAATCAATGTAACATGTCGCTGATTTAAGTAGTATAAGTTATATTAGAAAAAAGGTAAAGACAGGGAAATTTAGATATACCTTTAAGTGTTCATTTGAATACAATGTTTCTAGAATATTAGATGTATTAGCCAATACCAGACTGCTCCCCATGTCAGTAAATTCTCAGTATCTCTATCGTAAACTCACCCTAAACTGGTTACAGGAGTATTCCATGTCTCAATGCTTCCTTCCCCTGCTAGTTTTCACTACTACAAAAAAAGAAAAGTAATAAAGCTAGCTTTTAAATCAGTAAAATAAATATGTTAAAGCCTCTGCTGAACCATTGAGGCATATATGACAGTAAGGCTTGAATTTAAGAGAGGACTGCCTACATTTAAATGGTTTTGCAGGAATAGGTTTCCAGTTACAGTTGAAAGCTGCATACTTCTGAGCAAATACTCCCCACATCGCAGGGAGTGCATAATGAAAACACGCAGAATGTGATTTTATGTTTATGGGTTACACAGCTACTATTGCGGACTAGCGACTTGCCCATCAAAAAATGACGGCAATAAGATTGTAAGGCAAGTAATGTTGTTTGTGTGCAAAATTAATTTTGTTGTTGTTTTAAGATCCTTCTGCGCTCATTGTGAGGCTCTTGGATGTTTGTGTGCTATGAGCAGCGTTGGTGTTTTTTTTTGGTATAGCAATGAATAATTAATAAAATAAGAAATTAATATACTTCACCTATTGTGAAGTAATATATGCAGGAAGCATTGTGTTGAAGAGCTGACAATCTGTATTCATGTTGCTGCAGCATCAGTGCTGTGGAGCTCCTGTGTAAGCGTCATGAATGTGTGAAGTGTAGTATAATAGTGTGCATGCGCGAGGCAAATCCGTTAGGGTAGCTGTGTACTTCCGGATTGTATAAGTTAGTGTTCTAAAATGGGGCCTACTGTGTGGTATGCGGCTGTGGCTGATTTTGCGTCCTTGTTTTCGGATGTCGTCCGACTTTTTCGGAAAATCCGTAGGTGTTTGGAGGCGTTTTGCGTGTTTAGGGTCCTTTAGCCTCGTTTTCGTTTTGTTTGGCGGCCATTTTTTTTCTCGCTTAGGGGATTTTTCGGGTGTCTAAACTCTTTTATTTGGAGTTAAATTGAGGTGTAACTTCAGTTTTTGATGTCCTGGATGCCCCCCCTTGCTGTAGGTAACCTTTTTATGTATTTGTTGTGTGTATTTATTGTGTTTTTTCATGCTTTCATGTGCGCCGGTTTCGGGCGTTTTTTGCGTGGTCGTGATGAGTCTCGTATTTTTGTTTCCTAACTCTGGAAATTTTACGAGGTCCGCAGTTGCTGGCATGGAGTGCCTTCGATAAAGGTGTCAGTGGTCAAAAACATTCAGATTTGTAACTAATATTTGGGGGGGGGGGTTGCCATCTGTCAGCCAATGAGATCCACAGACTAAAGTATGCTTTCTGCATTTCTTGTTAGTTTGAATGAAGGTACACCAGGTTTTGCTTTGTCATTTTTCATTCAAAATACAACTTTTATAAGGTTTAAAAAAGATGCAACCGCATATCTGCAGAAATGTAAACTCCTCTCGCACACACACACACACCACCATACAGATTTTTACAAAAGTATCATGGATGCCTCCAGAGTCCAGGAAAAGCATACATTTCCCCAGTGTAACAAACTCAAAACTTTCAAACAATTATATATTTTCTTTATTAATAGTATTTTCTTTATTAATAGCACAGGACATATCTATAAAGATACTAGATAGTTTTCTAATAGACAAGAGAAGAAACTATTGTCAAGCTGTAGTTGTCAAGACATCATTTTATGGATTCTTTTAGTTTAAAAAATAAATAAATGTATAAAAATAAACAGTAACACCTTAGTGCATTATGTATGCACAAGGCAAGGTGCAGACTGCAAAACAATGAGGGTCAGCATCAAAAGCTTTATGTACACAACAACAATATACTCAAACAGCAGGGAAGTGTAATGTGCAGTTTGATTCCTTACAATATCTTAGCAGAAAAAAAAACATGTGTAATGGTGTAAAATAAGATCAGTTAAATAAAGTCAGCATTTTTTGTTAAGTTGTTTAGTTGTGTCTAACTCTCCGTGACCCTATGGACTTCAGAATGCCAGGCACATCTTGCGTCTGGGTGTACTAATCCATAACATTTTTATGGCAAAGATACTGTAGTGGGTTGCCAGTACCTTCTTCAGTAGACCTCAATTTGTCTGACATCTCTACTATGACCTGCCCATCTTGGTGACCCTACATGGTATAGCTCACAGCTTCATTGACGTATACAAGCCCCTTCATCACAACAAGGTAGCAATTCAGAAGAGTAAAGTCAGAATTGGCACTATTAAAAAGGGCCATGGTATGTCTATATGTAAATTAAAGCACTTTTGAAGAACTACACTCGAAAATAAGCAATATCTTCATAAAATAAAATACAACTTCCAACATACATTGTGCTGCTGTGGAGTTTCTACTACCTAGTTTCTGTTTACTGACCTCATAAAGTGGAAGGAGATTCTGAATGTAGAAGTAGCTCATATCTGCATAATAGCAATGTGGTAGCTAAAACTACCAGTGCTTTCAATAGGTCTACTGGAAAGCCGATTAGCTTGCATTAGGAAAAGCAATATGGAGATTCACTATTTGCTGCCCACCCACTACATACAGTGACGCACCAAGTTCTACGGGATAGGAGGAGGAAGTGAGATCATTATGGATGCCTCCTATAGGTGAGCTCATGGACATTTAAGAAACAGTAATTCATTGTATTATGCTTGCTGCAGCTTAACCCTTTAAAGTGTCATGCCTTGTTTTACCACTATTGACCCTGTAAAAATCCATGCATGTCGAGGAATGCGCCTCCTTTCATAACAATGTCATCACTTGAAGATCCACCACTTGGGTGCTACTACTTCAAAGAATGATTTCTGTAAGCTTACACTGTAATAACAATAAGGAAAGGCAGTACTATGTAATGTTATAAATAAAGTACTTTAAAGGAATTTTAAAGCCAGCCAAACCATTCTGGCGAGTGAAAAAAGGGATATAATACACTTCTGCATCTATTTACTTTCATGTACTTTATTTTATAAAGAATTGTTTAAAATCTCTGTTTTTCCTGCCTAAAATCATACAATTTCTACCTGTTTGCCTCTGTACTCTGTAGCTCATGATTATACAAACTGTGAAGGGGCAGTGTTTCAAATAAGCCTCTCAGTAGCATGTTGCAGAATGTTGCCACTGATTGGTTACTTTGTAGTACAGCGGGGCACTGACTCAAAGTAAATTGTCTTCATGGATTGCAGAGGGAAGAAACCACTCAGGAACTTTAAGTAAGATTTTAGGTAGAAAAAGAAAAAGTATTAAGCACTTCATAACGTGCACAAAAGTAAAATAGATACAAAAGTATATGATATTCCTAGAGAAATCCAGAAACCTTCCAGGTCCCTTTCAGAGCCAGAAAAATCTCTGCAACGTAACATTTAAGGTCTCCCATAAAAAAAAAAATATTTTTTATACATGACCTACATGCACAGGACTATAATATTGTTACCAGATTGTTATGGCAATTCCAGTTTAAAGGAGCAAGGTACGCAAAGGATTTTTTTAGCATGCTTTTAACTTCATGTTCAAAATATGCTTTTGTTGAATAAATATTAGGTAGGAACAGGGAATCCTTTTAGGCTTTATGGCTAAATCAGGCAGCTTGTACGCTGGGCAACTGGTCCTACCTACAAGGGCCACTAACAGGCCTGAGTTGCCCACCACTGCTCTGCATCAGCAGTAGACAAATTTGGTCCTGGAGAGCCACACATAGGCTATGGTTTCAGGATAGCGCTGCTGCATACACATGAGACCTGTGCACAGAGATGTAATACTCAAAGGCAGGCCTGTTTGTGGTTTTCCAGGACTGCATTTGCCTACCCCTGCTCTAGATCAGCATTTCTCAAACCTCTCCTCAAGACTCACCCAGACAGGCTATGATTTAGATATAAAACTGTTTGAATACAGATGAGGCAGTCTGTTGGATGTGAATTGCTCCTCCTATGTTCATACGGTGTTAAACCTAAAGCATGGCCTTCTCAAACCTCTCCTCAAGACCCACCAGACAGGCCATGATTTCACTTTAACACTGTGTGAACACAGAAGGAGCGATTAGAATTCAAAAGACGCTATTTGCCTCATTTGTATTCAAACAGAGTAAAAACGGAAACCTTGGCCTGGCTGGTGGGTCTTGAGGAGAGGTTTGAGAACCACTGCTCTAGATTATGACGCACATATATATATATCAGTGACCCATGGTACAGTCGTGCTGGTAAATTAACAGGCTAAAGGAGACGAGCGAATAAATCGGAATAATCCAGGTTTAATGTATCCAAAGGACTCTTGACTCTTTATACTTTGAAATTTAAGTATATCCTAACAGTTCTTACCTCCCATGACAATTAAATAAGGCATTATAACTCATAGTAGTACTATTAAAAGAAAAAGTCACAAAGTAGTACAAAGAACTCATGTGACCATAGACCAAAATCAAATCTTCATATCTACTGAAATATTAAAGCTGTATACAATGTAATTGTCCTTTAATACAAATTATAAGTAAATTAAAAACTAACAGGCACAGTGTGTTCTACACCAAACCCTGGAGATTATGCAGAATCTGGCAAGCCTGCAGTTTTATCTCCTTAGAGAGTCAGGCTCTAAAAAGGACATCATCCATTCCTCCATATCCAACAGATGTTCATATGTAGGTTGCCAATTAAACTCAGAGTGTCACCTTTTGTTGACAATGTACTGTCAAGAATGTTATTTTATAAAGTAATAACAAACAATAATGACTGCATGTAGCAAAACAGAAAAAAAATATGCTTTGATAAGGGAAAATAAAAATAGATAACCATACCCAATCCAATGACTGAAAGAAAATATATTTTTACACATGTGTGGCGAGATATTGTTTCCAGATAAAGTAATCATTTTTAAAGAGTAACCATATCAATCTCGTGCTGAGAATTTGCAGGTAATATGTCATCAGGTTGTTAAAAATAAGATTGACATTATTTTTATTTATTTTTTGTAAGTTAGTTAAATGTTATTATGTAATTATTATGGAGCTTTCATTATTGCTGAAACTGCAGTAACTTTTAGGATGTTTGTATTTGTCATGTTAAAGGTCCACTGTAGTGCCCTAATCACATGACCTAGAGGTTTTAATTTAATTTGCATTGTTAGATTGTAAGTTTGCGAGTTTTAAGTCTTGTAAGATGCCTTATGGTAAGCACTATCTATGTAAGCTTGATTGTAAGCTTAAATACATGACCATCCATTAGATGTTATATAGCCGCTGTATAGAACAACAGAATATGTTGGAGTGTTGAAAATTAATGGTAATAATAATTTGGTACTGATCATTAAAGGTTTCTGAAATATACCTATGTATGTATTTACTTTTATAGACCTGAATTTATTAATAATTGCTTAAAAGCTGACTTTTCTGAATAACAACTTACAAATAGATCTGGTAGCTCCCCTCTGCGGCAAAAGGACAGTGTACAACATGCTACTTGAGAGAGATCATTTACAGGCTAATTTAAAACACTGCACCTCATAGTCTGTGTATTCATGAGCATCAAGCATTTCTTAATATAATAAAGTGCATACATTTATATAGATACATAGGTATATTATATTACTAGTCAAATCCAGAAGCCTGCCATATCCCTATAATATAATTCACATTCCCGGAGTAAAAAAGCAACCTTATGCATTAAACTTAATTTCAGACTCTGCTGCGGTTGGTCCCTGCCCACTATAAGGTCAAAAAGGGGTAACAGTTTTGTCTACCAGACAGCTGCTAAATTTTCAGGCACAAGACTATACCAAAATTATGGTCTCTAGTGGCTGGAAACTTGCTCTGTTTACCTTGGCAACAAGATTTTGAAGTGGTGGCAGCATGCGAGTCTTCAAGTGTCCACTTATCTGACCTTTAGACCTATGTTCAACCCTTTCCACTATATTGACCATGTCCGGTAGATACAAAAGAGGATCTGAAGGCTGATACTATATTCTTCCAAAGTGAATTTAATATTGACCATAGCGATTATAAATAGTTTTATAGGAACTTTAATTTGAATATAATTTTATATAGATAGATAGATAGATAGATATAGTGGTAGTTTGACCGGCTACCTTCTAGATTAACAGCAAGAAGATAATGTATTCTTTCAATCTTTTTATTAAAAGTCCATAAAGTGCACCACATTATGACTTACATCAGCCAAAGGTATAACAAAACCACATAGTTCTATTGCAAATATCTTCAACTGTAGAAAGGGGAGCATTCGGACCGCCAGTCTCTCAGAAATACTCCAACCTCCAGGGATCCTTAAACAGTCTTTTGGGATACTTTATCCAATTCACAGTTATACTGCTGCCTTCTCCCTGGGGTTACTTTACACAGGTTCTTGTAAGGAAAATATAGTCCTTTACTGACATCCTCTGGAACACAGCTTTCTCTGGAACAAGCAGTCTTCTGACTGCAAACAGCTTTCTCTGCGAGCAATCTCTGGAACAAGCAGTCTTCTGACTGCAAACGGCTTTCTCTGCTAGCAATCTCTGGAACAAGCAGTCTTCTGACTGCAAACGGCTTTCTCTGTGAGCAATCTCCGGCACAAGCAGTCTTCTGACTGCAAACAGCTTTCTCTGCGAGCAATCTCTGGAACAAGCAGTCTTCTGACTGCAAACAGCTTTCTCTGCGAGCAATCTCTGGAAAAAGCAGTCTTCTAACTGCACTCAGGAACAGACAGTAAGCTTCTTTCTGCAGCTTGCTCTTTGCTGCTAACAGCAGCTCACCAACAGGAGCAGATTTCACACAATGCTCACACTGCTTAGGCCCAAGCCTAAGTGAGAGAGATTCCACACATCTCTCTGCGGTGGTCTTAAAGGCAATCCACAGCTGGGCTTCAATTAGCCTCTGATCACTGCCCGTAATTAACTCTTTCTTTCTCCAGAGAAATCTTCCAGCCACTTTAATTAAACCCACCTCTAGGGGCATTCTTTGCTTCACTCTATATATATATATATATATATATATATATATATATATATATATATATATATATATATATATATATATATATATATATATATATATATATTACACTGAAGATCTATACAGGAAGAATCTTAACAGTGATGACCTCAATAGTTTGTCCAATGATGATGCCGTGAAAGTGCTGCTTGCCTTATGCCAACTAATTTGGAGACCTCAACAGAGGTCAGTACAGTAAACTGGAAAAGTTCAGTCTACATTCCAAACCCCCCAAAAAAGCAGTGCCGAAGATGGTTCCAATTAATCGAACAATTGCACTAATTTCACATACCAGCAAGGTAATGCATAAGATCTTACTAGCCCGGCTCCAACATTATATGGTCTGGGACTACCAGATCTTCCTCTTCCTCTGCGAAACCTGGCTTGAACAAGGGATCAAATTGCCAATGTCTGATGGATAATAGAGAAAGCAAGAAAGTTTAAAGAAAAACATTTACTTCTGCTTTGCAGAGTATTCTAATGCCTTTGCCTGAGTGGATCTCAACAAAGTGTGGCAAGTTCTTAAAGAGATCGGTGTACCAGAACAAAACATAGGAAAACAGAATGGTTCAAGATCGGAAAAGGTGTCCAACAAAGTTGTATATTGTTGTCACCTTATATGAAGAATACATAATGCGTAAAGCAGGGCTGGATGAGTCCAAAGCCAGAATCAATATTGCTGGAAGAAATATCAACAATCTCAGATACGCCGATGATACTACTCTCATGGCTGAAAGTGAGAAGGAACTAAAGGACCTATGGATGAAGGTAAAAGAAGAGGTTGCCACAGCTGCCTTGGTCCTCAATGTTAAGAAAACAAAGATTATGGCAAATGGAAATCTCAGTTCCTGGCAAACAGATGGGGAAGAAGTGGATGCAGTGAGAGATTTTATGAAATTAAAGACTTTTGCTCCTGGGGAGGAGATCTATGACATGCTAGGACAAGCTAGTAAAATGTAAAGATATTAAACTATGCACAAAGGTCTGCATAGGTAAAATTATGGTATTCCCAGTAGTAACATATGGATGTGAGAGCTGGATCACAACACCTGAGCACTGTAGAATTGATGCCTTTGAATTGTGCTGTTGATAAAAACTGCTTTGAGTCCCTTGGACTCCAATAAATCAATACTTCATGAAATCAAGACACACTGTACACTGGAAGGTGTTATCACGAGTCTGAAGCTCAAGTATTTTGGTCATGTTATGAGAAGGCACAATTAACTAGAGAAGACTCTGATGCTGACAAATATTGAAGAAGGGGATAGATAGAGGCGAAAATGGATAGATGAAGTGATTGAAGCAATGAACATGAACTTGATAGAGCTCAGAGGGACAGTAACTGACATATTTACTTAGCATACTACGGATCATGGAGCATGCTACAGATCATCATATATATATATATATATATATATATATATATATATATATATATATATATATATATATATCCTTACTTTTGTGTACTTTATTATTTATCCAATGACGTTAACAGAAAATAGATTTTTACACATGTGTGTTGAAAAATTGTTCCCAAATAACAAAAAAGTAATCATTTTTAAAGAAGTAATCATATCAATTGGGTGCTAATGATTTAAGAAGTGTTTGTTTGTTTTTTGCCTAAAATCTTACAAATAGTTCCTAAGTGGTTTTCCCCTCTGCAGATCATAAAGACAGTTTACTTCCAAGTACTAGGGTTGCACAATGTCATAGTAACATATAAATAGTGACTTTTAAAAAGTTCCCTGGTGCTTAACACCTAGTTATCCCTAGCACTTTGATAGTTGGGAATGCTTGAACAACACAAAAAAGTGTGAAGTTAAAAAACCTCATGTAAGGTTAAAAAACAAGGACTTTAACTTTAACAATTTTTAGACTATAATTGCCCAAGGATTAGCAATTTTGGTTTGCCATATCAGGATAACTTGACTATGGAAATATATTAGTTATGGGATTTAGGTCCAAACCAGACGCAAATTATACAAGTTGGGAGGTTGTTCCCATATAATAGGGTTATTGCTATCTTGGATCTACATCACCAATACTACCTTACATGAGTTTTTTTTAACTTCACACTGTTTGGGTTTGTTCAAGTATTCCCAACTATTAAAAGTGCTAATATGTCATAGTAACCAAACAGTGGCAACATTCTGCAATATGCTACTTGAGAGAGGTCACTGACAGGCTAATTAGAAACACTGCGCCTCAGTCTATTTATTCTTGAGCTGCATGAGATTCAGAAGGTAGACCCAAACAGAAAATTATTTAGACAGAAAAAAAGACAGACAACAAGCATTTATTTATAAAATAATGTACATAAAAGTAAATAGATATACTATATTGCTACCTAAATCTATAAATCTTACATGTCACCTTTAGCTTGCTTGTAGTAGGTAGAAAAATTGTGAATCACCCAAATAGGATTGCACAGCTAATTTTAGTCCTAGAAATATAGTATATACAGTAACATCATTATATCATCAGTACTAATTTGCCCTGGTGACATATGGTCAACTGACAACCTTAAGTTTACCATCAGTACTCGAGCATTGGGTCTAATGAGTAAAATAATGTCACCTCCTACCAGTACAGAATTTGTCAACTACCTAGGAGCAGAGGGCAAACAGATCATATAGCCAGCTTGGGCAGACCAATCTCAGCTTTCAAAACACTACTAAATTATCCATAGCACAAATTTTACCTAAACATCATACAACCCACACACAGTAAATAGAGATAGAGAAAAGCACAAATCAGAAGACCAATCAGGTCAAAATGATGACAAAAATACATTTAGACCAACATATTAAAATACCACACTTAATTAGTATCCACATGTCCTATAGCTACATAACATTAATGGAGATTGATTATAACAACCAGCAGGCACGGATTAACCCAGTAATGCATGTGCATACATACACAGAAAGATAAAGAGGAATTAGGTTTTTCACTTCTCTGTCCATCTTCAGAAGCAGTAAGGAATTGAAGAAAAAAAACACTATTTCTTAATTTGTATATAAAATGTATTTTTTTTATTTGAGTATCATTGCTTAGCAGAGGTGCAAAGTTGTATGAAACCAAAATATTATTTTAGAACATATACCCAGAATATAAAACCCAACTGTGAAGCAGGCCAGTAAAGAAGAGGTGCAGAGGTGTTGTGTAGTCAGAGGCCTCTCTCTCCCTATATTACCCCTCTATAACATACGTCTGAGTATAAGAGCAATGCAGCTCCAGGAATGAGATTCTGCCCTGCTTGGTGCTGGTACGGGAATCCCACAGCTCCCTTATTCCGCGCTTCCCTAGTACCTCCCATCCATTCCCTGCAAAGCAACAACTGCCAGCCCAGGCTCTCCAGCACAACAAGCAGATGTACCCACCTGGATCCTGGAGACAGCAGGCGGCACCAGCTTTCAGACCAGGACTTGCTGCTTCTTCTCAGCGTATTTCCAGCCTTGCTAAGACTTTAATACAACGTAATAATTGTCTTTCAAAAGGGATCCTTGAAATCGCAGGGCTTTCTTCCAAAGAGGAAACAGTGAGTCAGGCGGGTCCCTAGCGGCAGGCAGAGTTAGTGCAGTTGGGGTGTTACACGGTGCTCTACCAGAAGAGAAAGGGGGAGGGGGAGAAGGAGGATCCCCGGTGATCTCAACAGCAACACACAAAAAGGGACATTCTGGAGGAAGTTATCTAATGTACTGATTGCAAACAGAGAGACCGAGACATGCAGATTTTCTATATATATATATATATATATATATATATATATATATATATATATATATATATATATACACACACAGTGACACACAAAAGATCCTCATTATTGCTGAAAAGTACTCTCAAATTAATAAAAATAATTGAAACTGGTTGTTAAAAATTTTCAATGGAAGAATTAAAGAACTGAGCTTGAAAGTTGGGTATTTTACACAGGAACAGTCTGTACAGAATCTACATCATGCAAAAGTCTGTTACTTCAACTACCATGTTTAATATGATTTCCAGGAGAATGCAAGCAAGATTTACCCCCCCTTAAACACTGCAGGTCCTTGAAGGGCCATGAAAAACACTGATGTCAAAAATAAAATCAGCTATTTTTCCTTGCTATAGTTTACACATACAACTTCTCTTAAGTTCGGAAGGTCCTCAAAGGATCGTAAATTATATATTCACTACAAATAATTGCATTAAAAGGAAGCTTCTTCTTACTGTATCAAATATAATTCTATCTGTCTAGCCAGCTATCTATAGAGGTTTACTTTGTATCTATACTTAGCATAGATTTTATCAAAGAACATACAGGTGTACTGGAAAGGCTATGATTCATGTTGCTCCCCAACCGTTTATCAATTTCAATACTTGCGCCAGTGTGGTAGGACTGCACACTAAAGATTCCCTCTGCTATAAGTGCTATAGTCTGCTTATTATTTTTGTATCTTCTACCCAGCTGGGGATCAAACTTTGTGCACCAGCTTCCATTTAATATATATATAAAAAAATAAAAAATGACCGCAATCAAATTGTAATGCTGGCAATGCTGTTTGCCACCTAACGTGAGCACCTTCGGCGCTCACGGCGAGCGTCTCCCCCGTCTACTTCCTCCCTTGTGTCTCCTTTCCCCACTCCTCTTTCTCCCTTGTGTCTCCTTTCCCCCCTCGTATCTCCTTTCCCTCCTCTTCTCCCTCCCCTGTGTCCCTTTTTGCCCCTCTCCCTCCCCTGTGTCTCTTTCCCCCCCTCTCCCTCCCCTGTGTCTCTTCCCCATCTCCCTCCCCTGTGTCTGTCCCCCCTCGCCCTCCCCTGTCTTTTCTCCCCTCCACTCCCTCTGGGTCTGTTTGCCCTGCTCTCCCTCTCCTGTGTCTCTTCCCCCTCTCCCTCCCCTGTGTCTCTTCTCCCCTTTCCCTCTCCTGTGTCTATTTCCCCCTCTACTACCTCTGTATCTGTTTGCCCTACTCACCCTCTCCTGTGTCTCTTCCCCCCTTCCCTGTGTCTCTTCTCCCCTCCACTGTGTCTCTCTCCCCCTCCCCTGTGTCTCTTCCCCCATCCAGTGTCTCTTCCCCCTCCCCTGTGTCTCTTCCCCTCATCCTCCTCCTCCCCTTCCCCCTCTCCAATTGCACTCCCCTCTCCCCTCACTTACCTTCATCAGCTGCTCCTGCTGCTGTTCACTGCGTCTTCCCGCTGTCGGGACCCGGCATATGCTAATGGCGTGACGCGCATGAGACGTCACGTTATTAGCATATGCCGGGTCCCGACACAGAAGACGTGATGGAGAGCAGGGCGATGAAGGTGTGTGAGGGGAGGGGGGGGAGTTAATCAAAGAGGGCGAAAGGGAGGAGGAGGATAAGAGAAGGGAGGGAAAAGGAAGAGAATGAGGGCAGGGAGGGAGGAGGATGAGCTGAAGGAGAGGTGATGCAAGCCCTGGGGCTCCTGCTTCTGTCCATTGTGTCTTCCGGCTGTCGGGACCCGGCATATGCAAGTGAGGTGAACCGCATATGACGTCACGTCATTAGCCTATGCCGGGTCCCGACTCCCGACACAGAAGACGCGATGGAGAGCAGCACGATGAAGGTAAGTGAGGGGAGGGTTAATCAGAGAGGGGAGGGAAGAGACACTATGGGTGATGAGAGGCTGGGGTCCTCGCAATCGCAAGCTCTCCCCTGGCAGGAACCAGGTAGTGCAGCGGGCCTCGTGGTTACGGGCTGCAAACATCCTTACGGGCCGAAAACAGCTGACCTCGCAGTTGCGGCCCGTACTGCCTGTCCAGCGGACCTCAGTAGCTGCGGGCTTGATGATCAAGCCCGCAACATTAGCAACAACCCATATTGCTCACAACTATATATGTGATAAATATACAGTGTATATACAAAGTCTACACACCCTTGTTAAAATGTCAGGTTTCTGTGCTGTAAAAATATGAGACAAACATAAATGATTTCAGAACTTTTTCCACCTTTAATGTGACCTATAAACTGTACAACTCAATTGAAAAACAAACTGAAATCTTTTAGGTAAAGGGAAGAAAAAATATAAAAATAAAATAATATGGTTGCATAAGTATGCACACCCTCTTATAACTGGGGATGTAGCTGTGTTCAGAATTAAGCAATCACATTCCAAATCGTGTCAGCATACACCTGCCATCATTTAAAGTGCCTCTGATTAACCCCAAATAAAGTTCAGCTTCTCTAGTTGGTCTTTCCTCAAATTTTCTTAGTCGCATCCCACAGCAAAAGTGGTCCACAGAGGGATCTCATTGTTCAAAGGTATCAGTCAGGAGAAGGGTACAAAATAATTTCCAAGGCATTAGATATACCATGGAACACAGTGAAGACAGTCATCATCAAGTGGAAAAAATATGGTACAACAGTGACATTACCAAGAACTGGAGCTCCCTCCAAAATTGATGAAAAGACGAGAAGAAAACTGGTCTGGGAGGCTACCAAGAGGCCTACAGCAACATTTAAAGGAGCTGCAGGAATATTTGTCAAGTACTGGCTGTGTGGTACATGTGACAACAATCTCCTGTATTCTTCATATGTACGGGCTATGGGGTAGATTGGCAAGACGAAAGCCTTTTCTTAAGAAAAACATCCAAGCCAGGCTACATTTTGCAAAAACTCATCTGAAGTCTCCCAAAAGCATGTGGGAAAAGGTGTTATGGTCTGATGAAACCAAGGTTGAACTTTTTGGCCATAATTCCAAAAGATATGTTTGGTGCAAAAACAACACTGCACATCACCAAAAGAACACCATACCCACAGTGAAGCACAGCATCATGCTTTGGGGCTGTTTTTCTTCAGCTGGAACTGGGGTCTTAGTTAAGATAGAGGGAATTATGAACAGTTCCAAATACCAGTCAATATTGGCACAAAACCTTCAGGCTTCTGCTAGAAAGCCGAACATGAACAGGAACGTCAACTTTCAGCATGACAACGACCCAAAGCATACATCCAAATCAACAAAGGAATGGCTTCCCCAGAAGAAGATTAAAGTTTTGGAATGGCCCAGCCAGAGCCCAGACCTGAATCCGATTGAAAATCTGTGGGGTGATCTGAAGAGGGCTGTGCACAGGAGATGCCCTCGCAATCTGACAGATTTGGAGTGTTTTTGCAAAGAGTGGGCAAATCTTTCCAAGTCAAAATGTGCCATGCTGATAGACTCATACCCAAAAAGACTGAGTGCTGTAATAAAATCAAAAGGTGCTTCAACAAAGTATTAGTTTAAGGGTGTGCATACTTATGCAACCATATTATTTTATTTTTTTATTTTTTCTTCCCTCTACCTAAAAGATTTCAGTTTGTTTTTCAATTGAGTGGTACAGTTTATAGGTCACATTAAAGGTGGAAAAAGTTCTGAAATGATTTATCTTTGTTTCATTTTTTTACAGCACAGAAACCTGACATTTTAACAGGGGTGTGTAGACTTTTTATATCCACTGTATATACTAGTGACTTGCCTGTCAAAAAGGACAGGGCAATAAAATTGTAAGGCAGGTAATGCTGTTTGCCACGGACAGTAAGTGTTTTGGTTGTCTGAGATCCTTTGGCGGGCCTCTTGGTTGGTGTATTTTTTGTTATCAGAGGCGGTTTTGCGCTCATTGTAAGGTCCGCGCTGATCTCCTTTTTGGCGGTGTTTTGCGGGTTTAGGGGTCGTGTGGCCATTTTTTCTGTCGCTTAGGGGATTTTCGGGTGTCTAAACTCTGTAAATTGGACTTAAATTTGCGTGCAACCTGACTCCCAGACGTCCTGGCTGTCCCCCCTTATTTGTGTGTATTTTGTGTTTTTTTCATGTTTTTCTCTGTACGCGGTTCGGCCGTTAAGTTCGTATTTTTGCAAATTCGTAATTTAATTTTTGTAGTCACGCAGTTTGTATTTTTTTGTGTAAATCCGTATTTAGTCATTGCGTGTTATAGTTTCTGTGGCTGTTTGTAACCGCTTGTGAGGCGCCGTAGAGCCTCCACCTCCGCAAATGCGGACCCTCGCGAATGAGCCTTCGGCTTATTGCAGCCAACGTTGGAGCCTCCACGTTCCGCAAAAGCGGCACCTCGCTTCGCGAGGGTCCGCATTTGCGGCCCGAACTGCGTCCCTCGCGAGCTCGCAAAGCGTGACGACGATTCGTAGTTTGACAAATATTATATCACATATATAGTGTGAGTAATACGGGCTGTTGCTAACTGGCGCTCCTTGCCAGCAACTGCGGGCTAGCTGTGCGAGCCTGCAACGTTAGCAACAACCGTATTGCTCACAACTATATATGTGACATATATATTACATATTATAACTGTCAAACTGCGAGTCGTAGTCACGCTTTGCGAGCGAGGGACGCATTTGCAGAGGGGGAGGCTCTACAACACCTCACTCGTGGTTAAAAACAACCCAGAAAAGCGGGACTTTGAAAAAAAAAAAAACACGCAGCGGGACTTCGAAAAAAAAAATAACGAGCAATTAGGAAATACGGACTTAGACAAAAAAACATAACAAAAACATGACACACAGCACGGGGGGACAGCCGGGACGTCTGTGAGTAAGGTTGCAATTTGAGAAAAAAAATGGCGGGCGAAAGAAATGAAAACGAGGCTACACGACCCTGAAGCACAGAAAACAACGACAAGGACGTACAACTTTTACAAACAACAATTAAGACCCATGGAACTTAGAAAAAAAATACAAGGTCGCAAAAATATGAAGTTAACGGCTGAACCGCGCACATCCACAAACACCGAAAGCACAACAACAACAAAAATACCATATAAAACAAACATCACACGGGGGGGGGGGGGACTGTCAGGAAGTCTGGGAGTGAGCTTGCACGCAAATTTAAGTTGCATTTAAGAAGTTTTGCAACTTGAAAATCGGCTAAGCGAGAAGAAAAAAGGCGGATGAAAAAAATTAAAACAAGGCTAAAGGACACAGAGCTGCGAAAATCACCACCAGGCACATACAAGTTAGCCAGGAACTTAGCACACAGAAAATATACCATTACAACAGATGGAAAATGCTTGTCCGCCAAGTAACACATAGGAAAAAGACACCATTTTACAACACTTACATTAGGATTTTAAAATGCTGCTTTACCCGCCTAAATAAACAGTTTGGCCTCGCACACGCAGCCTATTTACACTGCACACTTGCCACATTGCTGACACATTCTCCTCACATGATCAACAGTCCAACTGTACATTTTCAGATGCAGGCAAATCCAAATACATTATTAGCTCTTCAGGATATTGATTGCTGCATATTAAATATAAATAGGTAAAGTATATTCATTTATTAATTCATATTGCTTTATTAATTCACTGTACTCAATTTTTTTGCCATTTTACACTGTACTTATATATCTGTCTTCGCGATGACCGCCAAAGGTGATCATTACAAAGCCGGACAATTGAAGTACGATGAGCGCCGAAGGTCTACAGAGGAGCAAAAGCCTTACATTGTGTGGCTTAAAATGTTATTGCCCCGTCATTTTTGACGGGCAAGTCGCTAGTATATATATATATTAGAAAATACACAGTCGAGTCACATTATTATGTCCACAAACAAATATCAGAATAACTGCAGTGTGCAGCACAAACAGCAGCTAAAGGGCGTGGTAGTGAGTCAATAGGATACTGGAAGGTGGGCAAGGGTATCTGGAGCCATGCAGACTGCAGTGCTTCCAACAGCTGCTGAAGAGTACGTGATGGAGGATCCATACGGAGAACATAAAGATCAAGGTGGTCCCACAGGGGAATTTGGAGGCCTGGAAAGTACTCAAAAGTCTATTTGTCTTGCTCCACCAACCACTCCCGGACATTTCTAGCAATATGACAAGTTGCATTGTCCTGCTGGAAGATCCCACGCGCCTCAGAAAAGATAATCAACATGTATGGGTGTACTTGATCTGCAAGGACGGATCGATAACTCAATCAGTTGAGAGTGACTTCCAGAGATGTTTGTTCTCTGAGTTTTCACGCCTGACACACCAATGCCCTTCCAATCGATGGAGCAGAAAACATGACTCATCAGAGAAGGCAAGCCGTTGCCAATAAGAAGCGGTCCAATATCGGTACAGTCATGCAAATTTAAGCAGTTTCTGACAATGAACCCTCGTCAGCATGGTGCAGTGATCAGCATTTTGCTTCGGAACTCCATACGCATACTGGTTTGTTTGGATGGTGAGCTGCTCAAATGTAGCGTGTCAGTTGGCCCTCACCATGGGTGTAGGAACTGGGGGTGATGGGGGGGGGGGGAAAATACCCCTAAGATTTTTCTATGTTTGATATATAAGCTATTTTACGGCCTGTGTATACAATGAGCTGTATCCCCCCAGAATTATTCTGGCTCCTCTGGCCCTTACAAACCTTCGCAACTGACGTTTACCTCAAACATCAATGGCAGTTTCAGCGACGTTTATTTGCAATGGTGCCGTTTGTCCAGTTACCGTAACATCAGCAGCACGAGAACAGTTCACAAACTGCTCTGTTTCAGAAATACTGCCACCCTTGGCCCAAAAGCCAAAGACCATGCCCTTTTCAGAGTCAGATGAATTGCACTTTTTACCCATGACAGCAATGGTTGATATGTTTGCAGAATACCACATATCACCTTATAGCCTCACCAACCCAGCTCATGACACATGCCACACTTCATTGGCTATGCGCTGCTGACATCAAAAGTAATTTATATATACAGTATCTCACAAAAGTGAGTATACCCCTCACATTTTTGTAAATATTTTATTATATCTTTTCATGTGACAACACTGAAGAAATGACTCTGCTACATTGTAAAGTAGTAAGTGTACAGCCTGTATAACAGTGACAATTTGCTGTCCCTTCAAAATAATTCAACACACAGGCATTAATCTTCAAACCGTTGCCAACAAAAGGAGTACACCCCTAAGTGGAAATGTCCAAATTGGGCCCAAAGTGTCAATATTTTGTGTAACCACCATTATTTTCCAGGACTGACTTAACACCCAAGGACATGGAGTTCACCAGAGCTTCACAGGTTACCACTGGAGTCCTCTTCCGCTCCTCCATAATGACATCACAGAGCTGGTGGATGTTAGAGACCTTGCACTCCCCCACCTTCCGTTTGAGGATGCCCCATAGATGCTCAATAGGGTTTAGGTCTGAAGACATGCGTCAGCTTCTTTAGCAAGGCAGTGGTCATCTTGGAGGTGTGTTTTGGGTCGTTATCATGTTGGAATACTCCCCTGCGCCCCAGAAGGGAGGGGATCATGCTCTGCTTCAGTATGTCACACTACATGCTGGCATTCATGGTTCCCTCATTGAACTGTAGCTCCCCAGTGCCGGCATCACTCATGCAGGCCCAGACCATGACACTCCCACCACCATGCTTGACTGTAGGGAAGACAAACTTGTCTTTGTACTCTTCACCTGGTTGCCGCCACACACACATAACATCATCTGAACAAAATAAGTTAATCTTGGTCTCATTGGACCATAGTACTTGGTTCCAGTAATCAATGTCCTTAGTCTGCTTTTCTTTAGCAAACTGTTTGCAGGCTTTCTTATGCAGACCAATTTGATGCAGTGTGAGGTGTATGGTCTGAGCACTGACAGGCTGACCCCCCACCCCTTGAACCTCTGCAGCAATGCTGGCAGCACTTATACGTATATTTCTTAAAGACAACGTCAGGAAATGATGATGAGCATGTACACTCAACTTCTTTGGTCGACCATGGCAAGGCCTGTTCTAAGTGGAACCTGTCCTGTGAAACCGCTGTATGGTCTTGCCCACCGTGCTGCAGCTCAGTTTCAGGGTCTTGGCAATCTTCTTATAGCCTAGGTCATCTTTATGTAGAGCAACAATTCTTTTTTTCAGATCCTGAGAGAGTTTTTTACCATGAGGTGCCATGTTGAACTTCCAGTGACCAGTATGAGAGAGGGTCAGAGCAATAACAACAAATTTAACACACCTGCTCCCTATTCACACCTTAGACCTTGTAACACTAACGAGTTGCATGCCACCCTGATTGGGCCCAATTTGGACATTTCCACTTAGGGGTGTACTTACTTTTGTTGCAAACGGTTTAGACATTAATGGCTGTGTGTTGAGTTATTTTGAGGGGACAGCAAATTTACACTGTTATACAGGCTTTACACTTGCTACTTTAGTGTCATTCCTTCAGTGTTGTCACATGAAAAGATATAATAAAATATTTACAAAAATGTGAGGGGTGTACTCACTTTTGTCAGATATTGTATATATAAACAGGGTGATGTCACATTATTATGACCACCTCCTACTGCACCAAGAACGTTGTTCACGTTGCGGCCCGTAGGCCTGCAACTACGATCCTCGCAAAGCGAGGCGAGCTGTCTACCACGAGTCTCATGAAGCGAGGCGAGCAGTTGACGCCTGCACCAAGAACGTTTCTCACGTCTGCTGCTGCTCTGCGTGTGCTCTTGCTTCTCTCCTGCTTCTCGTGATCATCCATTTTGCCCTTGTGAGTGCTCTCCCTTCTCCCTCCGTTTCCTGTCTTCCCTTCCTTGCCTCTCTTGTTCACGTTTTCCCTTCTGGGTTCGCCCCTCTGCTCCTTCCCTTCTCCCTTCTGTCCTCCATCTCTCCTCCCTTCCCTCCTCTGCCCCGTTTTGCCTCTTCTGCCCACCCCTCCCTCCCCCCTATTTGTCCTTTCCGCTTGTCCCACCCGTCTGCCTCCTGCCCGCCTGTCTCGCTGCTGTCTGGATATCCTCCTTGCTCCTTCAGCCTTTTTGCCTCTCCTCCATGCTTCTCCCTTCACTTCCCTTCGCAGCTGCGCGTCCCACCCCCGAAATCTCGTGTATTGCGAGATTTTGGTCTCTGCCTCTATTCAAGCTTTCTTCTACACCATGCTTGCCTGCCAGCTCTTAAAGGGACACACGTGGGAACTATTTTTTCATTCAGTCTGGCTTCTTTGTGTAGAAGCTTCATTCCTATTTCACAATCACCAATGAATAAAAAATTATTTCAGTTTAAGCACCCTCATAGGATTAAATTTCACAATCACTCCTAAACCTAATGATTCACCTTCAAATCCTATCTATCTCACTCCTCCACGCTGCTCCCTAATTTTAACCCTCTACTCCTTCTCGCTCCCTCTGCACACACGCACATCCATTCACTTCCCTCTCATGTTTCAGTTCACTTTCAAATTTTTTAAACCTTCCCTTCTCACATTTTCCATACTCTATACCTATACCCAGCTTAATCATCTGCCACCCACCCTCCCTCCATCGGTTCGCCTCCTCACTCCAACCGTTTGCTCTCTCCATCATTACCATTCATACTAATATCAATCAGTACCGCCGTGGCGCCCATCAAGGGCTCTCCTCTTAAAATGTCACTGATGAGGCCTTCTTCCTCTCTTCAACCCATCGAGGATCCATAATCTATTCCTTAACCCCTCAGATGTTGAGTCAATCCTTTCGGTCGCCTCCTCTTCTCCTGCCAAACCTTCATCCGCTCCACCAAGCCCTACTTCTCCCAGGCATTGGACAGTCCCACGGCTTATGCAGGAGCTCTCCAGGTGAGGAATTCCATACCCTGCATCGACGAGGTAATTGGAATTATACAATCTGCTTCAATCAGCCCAAAGAGTCCAACCTACGCCTGTCAATCAGCCAGTCGATCAATACCAGCAACTCCACCATTTGATAATGGATCTGACTTCCACCATCCAGACGCTCCAAAATAGGATGTCCGGCTATGAAAATCCACCACCTGCTTCGGCACTCCGGGCCCTTCCTGCTCCACCCACCGGTGAGACTTTGTGAGACTTTACATAGTCCTCCAACTATTCTACCCTCCCATTTCATCTTTCTTCATCTCAGGAGGGACATCATCGAGGGGAAGGAGGTGAACCTGTTCTCCATTCTTCTCTCTCATTCTGAGTCTCGTACCTTCCACCAGGGAGACAAACAAGGATCTTTTGATTTGATAGTTACTGGTATAAGCTGTAAACTCACTGTGACAGAGTTTGTCTTGGCATTCGGAATCTACCGCGTTATACTCTGCTCTGTGCACCCCCGCAGGCACCAGGAACTTGACAAACACCTCCATCTTGTAGTGGACCTGGTGTAACGTTACGGAGGATTCGCATATTATGATTATCATCGGTCCTTAAATGCCAAGGCGGCCGCAGCATTCGCCCAATTCAACTATCACACCAACCGGTCAGTTCTGGACCATGACCTCTTCTGCCTCCACTTGGTGTGCGCTCTCCAGTTTGTCAGTTTTGCCAGTCCCCTTTGCACAACTCAACCTTCTGCCCAAACATCACTCCCAAACCTAGTCTTCCATCACCAACACCTTCTGTGTCACTCAGTGAATCACAGCCCCTTGCACGCCCATCTAGAGACCACCTAGGCCGCCCAGTGCACTACTTAGGAACCACGCCCATCTGCACTAATTTTAACACTCGTGGGTGTAATTTTTCGGCGTGTCGATTACTACACTTCTGTTCTGTATGCCACAAGGCGTTTATCCCTTACCTATTTGTCCCTTAATCACTAAGCCCAAATGACAATTAGCCCTTAACCTCCCGTTAATCACACCTTACCTGCACGACCACCCGTCTAGCCGCTTCAAAAACTATCTCTTCCCCGGATTCACCAGAGGGTTTCACACCAGTGTGCAAGCATTGCCTCAGGTTAACTATACATTCAATAATTTACTTTCCGCAGTGCAGGAACCTGGGGTAGTGAAGGAATAGTTGTCCATGGGCAAATACTGGTTCCTCCAAAAACCGGCAATCATTGTTAATTATTACATTTTGGAATAAAGGGCCCTATTAAATTCTCCCTCGTAGTTCTCTCGGTGCTCGCAAAAGGCAGTTTTCCTGCTGTTTGCGAGAACCGAATCTCTCGCAGCCTGCTTTACGATATGACTGCGAGAAAATGGCCGAGAATAGGCTCCGAGAGAGCTACGTAGCCTTAAATCTATGCACGAGTCTCGCATATCGTAAGAATCCCTACGTGGACAAAAAGTCCACGCAAGGGATCCGAAAGCCTCTACGTGCTGCCTCGGAACAGCCCGAGACAGCAGTGTGAGGCTCCCCCCTGCACCCTATACACATCCCCATGCTGCAGGGGTCTCTATCGGGACCCCTGCAGCACCCCCACATTAACCCCTTGCAGCGGGGGTCCCCGATCTGCATAGATCAGGCCCCCGCTGCATTTAAAACTTTTAAATTCCCCGCCGCGGCTCCTTAAAGGGACCGCGGCACACTATTACCCAATCCCGGCCGCGGCACTTAAAATTAACCCCCCTCTATGCTGGGGGTCCCCATCGGGACCCCCGAAGTGTCCCCACATAAACCCATTGCAGGGGGGGGCCCCGATCTGCATAGATCAGGCCCCCCGCTGCATTTAAAACTTTTAAATTCCCCGCCGCGGCTCCTTAAAGGGACCGCGGCACACTATTACCCAATCCCGGCCGCGGCACTTAAAATTAACCCCCCTCTATGCTGGGGGTCCCCATCGGGACCCCCGAAGTGTCCCCACATAAACCCATTGCAGGGGGGGGCCCCGATCTGCATAGATCAGGCCCCCCGCTGCATTTAAAACTTTTAAATTCCCCGCCGCGGCTCCTTAAAGGGACCGCGGCACACTATTACCCAATCCCGGCCGCGGCACTTAAAATTAACCCCCCTCTATGCTGGGGGTCCCCATCGGGACCCCCGAAGTGTCCCCACATAAACCCCCTGCAGCGGGGGGCCCCGATCGGCACCGATCGTGACCCTGCTGCAATTCAATTTTAAATTTCCCGCCTCGCGGGTCCTCAAAGGACCGTAAAGGTCCTGAAAGGACTCGCACTAAAAATATTAACCCCAGGCAACTATAATTACCCCATTAACTCATGGTGGTCAATCCAGACCACCATAAGGCTCTAATTAACCCATTAACTCATGGTGGTCAATCCAGACCACCATAAGGCTCTATTTAACCCATTAACTCATGGTGGTCAATCCAGACCACCATAAGGCTCTATTTAACCCATTAACTCATGGTGGTCAATCCAGACCACCATAAGGCTCTAATTAACCCATTAACTCATGGTGGTCTATACAGACCACCATAAGGCCTAAATTAACCCATTAACTCATGGTGGTCAATCCAGACCACCATAAGGCTCTATTTAACCCATTAACTCATGGTGGTCAATCCAGACCACCATAAGGCTCTATTTAACCCATTAACTCATGGTGGTCAATCCAGACCACCATAAGGCTCTAATTAACCCATTAACTCATGGTGGTCTATACAGAACACCATAAGGCCTAAATTAACCCATTAACTCATGATGGTCAATCCAGACCACCATAAGGCTCTATTTAACCCATTAACTCATGGTGGTCAATCCAGACCACCATAAGGCTCTATTTAACCCATTAACTCATGGTGGTCAATCCAGACCACCATAAGGCTCTAATTAACCCCATCAGTCCCATAAGGGTATATTATTACCATTATGGGCCTGTTACAACCCAACATTAACCACATAAGTGCCATGATGGTCCTCAAGGACCATTATGACACTAACTACAAACACTACACTATAACCCCCAATAAACCATTTAATCTAAACTAACCCCCCTCTACACTAATCTATTAACACTTACACTACCTACCTACACTACCTACCCCCTAATAAACCTTCCCACCACTCTAATTACAAAAAATAAAAAACCTACAGCACAGAAAACAAAAAACCTACAGTACAAAAAACAAAAAAACCTACAGTACAGAAAACAAAAAACAATTACAACCCCACCCCCACTACAGAAAACAAAAAAATACATTACAACCCCACCCCCCACTACAGAAAATAAAAAAATTACACACCTGAAAAGGAAAGACAGATAAACACAATACAATACATACATATAATACATTACATACATTACATACAATACATGACATTACATATAATATATTAAATATAATATATTACATATAATATATTACATATAATACATTACATACATTACATACAATACATGACATTACATACATTACATATAATATATTAAATATAATATATTACATATAATATATTACATATAATACATTACATACATTACATACAATACATGACATTACATACATTACATATAATATATTAAATATAATATATTACATATAATATATTACATATAATATATTACATATAATATATTACATATAGTCCTAATCAAATACCCCCTATCTATCTAACATACAATCTATTTAATTTAAAATAAATCCTAACTATATCAAATACATCCCCCTATCTATCTAATATACAAAAATTCCTAACTACATACACAGACCATTATTCTAAAGTAAAATAAAATAATTACAGTCCTAACTACATACACAGACCCGAATTCTAAGCTAAAATCAATAAATTAAGACCACTTACCTTTAAGATGTTGCTTCAGATCACTAACCTATGGGTCAAACAAAAAATAAAAATTAGTACAAAACATTAACATCAAATAAATAAACATTCTATACATTCTAAATATTCAACTCACCTTTACAGCATGTCCAGTCACTGTTTAGCTCTTCCGGCGCGGCCCTGTTAAAAAAAAAACACAATACATGAATACATGAATACAATATATAAACAATAAATAAAATACACAAATAAACATCTAAATATACATTGAACTTACCTCCCCGCGATGTCCCCGGCCTTCTCTCCTTCAGCCCCGGCTGGGCCGCGGAACCATTCGCGCTCTAAAAAAAAAAAAGAAAAAAAACTAACGGAGGTCTGCACTGGCAGACCTCCCCGACGCTACTGAACCTCCCGGAGTCGTTTCCGGGAGGAAATTGGCATTGGCGGCTTGTGATTGGCTGAAAAAGCTGTCTATCAATTTCAGCCAATCAAAAGTCGTCAATGTGTAAGCCAATCAGGATGGGATACACCCCAATATCCCACCCTGATTGGCTTAAACACTTGTCTATCTTTCTGGGAACCAATCACAACGCTCAGATGCCTTCAGCCAATCACTATGGGATACACCCCCACGGAGTGATTGGTAGAAGACATCTGCGCATCCTGATTGGCTCCTACATTGACGACTTTTGATTGGCTGACAGCCTTTTCAGCCAATCACAAGCCGACAATGCCAATTTCCTCCCGGAAACGACTCCGGGAGGTTCAGTAGCGTCGGGGAGGTCTGCCAGTGCAGACCTCCGTTAGTTTATTTTTTTTTTTTTTTTAGAGCGCGGATGGTTCCGCGGCCCAGCCGGGGCTGAAGGAGAGAAGGCCGGGGACATCGCGGGGAGGTAAGTTCAATGTATATTTAGATGTTTATTTGTGTATTTTATTTATTGTTTATATATTGTATTAATGTATTCATGTATTGTGTTTTTTTTTTTAACAGGGCCGCGCCGGAAGAGCTAAACAGTGACTGGACATGCTGTAAAGGTGAGTTGAATATTTAGAATGTATAGAATGTTTATTTATTTGATGTTAATGTTTTGTACTAATTTTTATTTTTTGTTTGACCCATAGGTTAGTGATCTGAAGCAACATCTTAAAGGTAAGTGGTCTTAATTTATTGATTTTAGCTTAGAATTAGGGTCTGTGTATGTAGTTAGGACTGTAATTATTTTATTTTACTTTAGAATAATGGTCTGTGTATGTAGTTAGGATTTTTTGTATATTAGATAGATAGGGGGATGTATTTGATATAGTTAGGATTTATTTTAAATTAAATAGATTGTATGTTAGATAGATAGGGGGTATTTGATTAGGACTATATGTAATGTATTATATGTAATATATTATATGTAATATATTATATTTAATATATTATATGTAATGTCATGTATTGTATGTAATGTATGTAATGTATTATATGTAATATATTATATGTAATATATTATATGTAATGTCATGTATTGTATGTAATGTATGTAATGTATGTAATGTATTATATGTATGTATTGTATTGTGTTTATCTGTCTTTCCTTTTCAGGTGTGTAATTTTTTTATTTTCTGTAGTGGGGGGTGGGGTTGTAATGTATTTTTTTGTTTTCTGTAGTGGGGGGTGGGGTTGTAATTGTTTTTTGTTTTCTGTGCTGTAGGTTTTTTATTTTTTGTAATTAGAGTGGTGGGAAGGTTTATTAGGGGGTAGGTAGTGTAGGTAGGTAGTGTAAGTGTTAATAGATTAGTGTAGAGGGGGGTTAGTTTAGATTAAATGGTTTATTGGGGGTTATAGTGTAGTGTTTGTAGTTAGTGTCATGATGGTCCTTGAGGACCATCATGGCACTTATGTGGTTAATGTTGGGTTGTAACAGGCCCATAATGGTAATAATATACCCTTATGGGACTGATGGGGTTAATTAGAGCCTTATGGTGGTCTGTATTGACCACCATGAGTTAATGGGTTAATTAGAGCCTTATGGTGGTCTGTATTGACCACCATGAGTTAATGGGTTAATTTAGGCCTTATGGTGGTCTGGATTGACCACCATGAGTTAATGGGTTAATTAGAGCCTTATGGTGGTCTGTATTGACCACCATGAGTTAATGGGTTAATTAGAGCCTTATGGTGGTCTGTATTGACCACCATGAGTTAATGGGTTAATTAGAGCCTTATGGTGGTCTGTATTGACCACCATGAGTTAATGGGTTAATTTAGGCCTTATGGTGGTCTGGATTGACCACCATGAGTTAATGGGTTAATTAGAGCCTTATGGTGGTCTGGATTGACCACCATGAGTTAATGGGTTAATTAGAGCCTTATGGTGGTCTGTATTGACCACCATGAGTTAATGGGTTAATTTAGGCCTTATGGTGGTCTGGATTGACCACCATGAGTTAATGGGTTAATTTAGGCCTTATGGTGGTCTGGATTGACCACCATGAGTTAATGGGTTAATTAGAGCCTTATGGTGGTCTGGATTGACCACCATGAGTTAATGGGTTAATTTAGGCCTTATGGTGGTCTGTATTGACCACCATGAGTTAATGGGTTAATTAGAGCCTTATGGTGGTCTGGATTGACCACCATGAGTTAATGGGTTAATTTAGGCCTTATGGTGGTCTGGATGGACCACCATGAGTTAATGGGTTAATTAGAGCCTTATGGTGGTCTGGATTGACCATCATGAGTTAATGGGTTAATTAGAGCCTTATGGTGGTCTGGATTGACCATCATGAGTTAATGGGGTAATTATAGTTGCCTGGGGTTAATATTTTTAGTGCGAGTCCTTTCAGGACCTTTACGGTCCTTTGAGGACCCGCGAGGCGGGAAATTTAAAATTGAATTGCAGCAGGGTCACGATCGGTGCCGATCGGGGCCCCCCGCAGCAGGGGGTTTATATGGGGACACTTCGGGGGTCCCGATGGGGACCCCCAGCATAGAGGGGGGTTAATTTTAAGTGCCGCGGCCGGGATTGGGTAATAGTGTGCCGCGGTCCCTTTAAGGAGCCGCGGCGGGGAATTTAAAAGTTTTAAATGCAGCGGAGGGCCTGATCTATGCAGATCGGGGACCCCCCCTGCAATGGGTTTATGTGGGGAAACTTCGGGGGTCCCGATGGGGACCCCCAGCATAGAGGGGGGTTAATTTTAAGTGCCGCGGCCGGGATTGGGTAATAGTGTGCCGCGGTCCCTTTAAGGAGCCGCGGCGGGGAATTTAAAAGTTTTAAATGCAGCGGGGGCCTGATCGGTGCCGATCGGGGACCCCCGCTGCAAGGGGTTAATGTGTGGGGGCTGCGGGGGTTCCTATGGACCCCTGCAGCAAGGTGTTCATGTGAGGACACTTCGGGGGTCCCGACAGGGACCCCCGCATTGAGGGGGGGTTCATTTTAGGTGCCTAGGGGGGGGTTTGGAGTACCCCCCACGGCAGGGCTTATGTGGGGGACTGCCGCGGAGGTCCCTTTTAGGACCCCCGCAGCACTTGATGAGGAGTGGGAGCCTGCGATATCATCTCGCAGGCTGTCACTCCTCATGTACATTTACGCAGTGTAGATACGTACGGGCCTGCTGCGTAGCTCATACGTTGCTCGCAGCAGGGCTAATTTAATAGCATTGTAAGTTAGAGAAACTTTGCAGTACGTAGGGCTTAAGTAGAAGCCTCTTATTTACGAGGCTGGAATTTAATGAGGCCCAAAGTTAGTGAATCTTTACAAATCATTTCATGTGGAATTTCAACTGAATCCGAAGGTAAATTACTGATGACCTCTGTTTTGCCGTCGCCAATTTTAATTAACCAATCATTGAATTCATTTTGGCCTTCTGATCTCATATTTTTCTCCAATTCAAGGTGTGTAAATAGTTTTCATAGTGGACTTGACTTTATACATATTTCCACAATGTCTGTGCGATTTCCATGGACAACAACTGGTTAGATTTGTCTAAAATCGCCACCTAACAACATCACCTTGCCTCCAAAAGGCAAATCATTAGCCATAACTTCACGTAACAACCAATCATTACATTTGAGAGCATGGCAAGACATTATTGTTGCTTCATCAATTATGATGAGTTTACTTCTTTTAAGACTTTTTGCCTGAAATTATATTATTCTAATATCTGATACTGATGTTTCCAAAATGGGAATGGGAAGTTTAAATCCACTATGCACAGTTCTCCCACCATCCAAAAAAAGGCATCAATTTCAGTGGTTGCAAAGTGAACTACTATTTCACCTTGACTTCTAATTAAACTCATCAATAAATTATATAAATAAGTTTTGCCAGATACACCACGTCCGTCTAGATAGAAATAACGCTCCTTGAGCATATAGTTACATAGTTACATAGTAATTGAGGTTGAAAAAAGACTTTCAGTTCATCAAGTTCAACCTTTTAAGATCTCCTCTGATCTGCAATATGCAGGTTAGTTATTAATGAATTAATTAGTTGTTAATTAATTGTTAACTAATTATAAATCAACAATTGTTTTTTTTGTTTGTTTTTTTATTAGTAATTAATTGATCCAGAGGAAGGCAAACAGAAAACAGAAAAAAAAAATCCAAGTGAAAATAAGCCAATCGTCTCAAAGAAAAAAAAAAAAAACCTTCCTGACCCCAGATACTGGCGATCGGATTTCTCCCTGGATCAATACACTCTCCCTAATTATCCAGGATAACCTTGAATGCCCTACTTAATTATAAATAAATCCAGTCCCCTTTTAAAGTTATCTATCAAACCCACTGTCACCACCTCCTCTGGTAGAGAATTCCACAGATTAACCACCCTTATTGTCAAGAACCCTTTTCTTTCTTTAAGGTGAAATCTTTTTACTTCTAATCTCAAAGGATGTCCTCTTGTCAGTTGAAAACCTCTTGGCACAAAAAGCTCCCTTGACAAATCTTTATACTGACCCTAAATGTATTTATATAAGATAATAATATCTCCTCTTAGACGCCTTTTTTTCTAGAGAAAATAAGCTTAACTTGGTTAGTCTTTGTTTATCACTTAGCCCCTCCATTTCCCTCATTAGTTTTGTTGCCCTTCTCTGTACCTTTTCCAGCTCTAAAATGTCATTTTTATGAAGTGGTGCCCAAAATTGTACTCCATCTTCCAAATGAGGGGGCACTAAGGATTTGGATAGTGCCAGAATTACATCTGATTCCTTTGCTTCTATATCCTTCTTAATACATGCTAATATTTTATTTGCCTTTGCAGCTGCTGCTTGGCTATCAGCACTGTTACCTAGGTGGTTGTCCACAAGCACTCCCAAATCCATTTCGATAACTGATACCCATATATTTGCTCCATTAAGATTATACATTTCCTTCCCAGATGCATAACTTTACATTTATTCATATTAAACCTCATCTGCCATTTAGATGCCCATTCCTCAATTTTATGTAAATCCCTTTGGAGGTAAAGTACATTATTATCTGATTTAATTACATTGCACAAATTTGTGTCATCAGCGAAAATGGAGACACTACTTTCCAGTCCCACCGCGAAGTCATTAATAAATATGTTAAAAAGGAGAGGAACTAATACTGAACCATAAGGGACCCCACTTACCACATTAGTCCAATCTGAGTATGTTCCATTTACCACAACCCTTTGCTTCCTGTCTTTTAGCCAGCTCTCAATCCATGAGCAGATATTTACTGCAATTCCTGTATCTCTTAGTTTGCACAATAGTCTCCCATGTGGCACTGTATCAAAAGCCTTTGCAAAATCCAAAAAGACTACATCCACTGAGTTGCTTGATCCAAGTTCCTACTAACCTCCTCATAGAAACTTAATAGATTTGTTTGACATGACCTATCCCTCATAAATCCATGATGGCTCCAACTTATAATCCTGTTCAAATAAGCATATTCCTGTATATTATCCCTTATTAACCCTTGTAAAAGTTTCCCCACTACAGAAGCGAGGCTCACTGGTCTATAATTCCCCTGATTTGCTCTTGTTCCCTTTTTAAATATAGGTATCACATCTGCTTTTCTCCAGTTTGGTTTGGCTAATACAGAACCCAGTTCCCTAAGTACCCTTGGATGTATTCCATCAGGACCCAGGGCTTTATTAACATTTATATTTTCCAACCTCTTTTGGATTACTTCCTGCGTTAACCAATTATTCGGCAAAGGTAGTGTAGCCCCATTATGTTGCAGTGTCCCAACCACCGGTACCTCCCTTCTATATACAGAAGAAAAGAACCTACTTAGCTCATCTGCCTTTTCCTGGTCACTAATTTTCAGACGGCCTGTGTCACATTGTAAAGTTCCTATAGCTTCCTTCTTAGCCGTCTTCCCATTAATATACTTAAAAAATATTTTAGGGTTAGTCTTACTCTCTTTTGCAATTCATTTTTCATTTTCTATTTTAGCCAGTCTAATAGCCTTTTTGCAAGCCTTGTTTATTTCCTTGTATCCCATAAAGCAGTCTCTGTTCCCTCTTGTTTGTATAATTAATTGCCTGTTTTTTACTCCGTATCTTGATCTTTAAATCATTGTTAAGCCACATTGGATGTGTTGTACTCCTTATACTTTTATTCCCACTTGGTATATGGTGATAAGTATGTATAGTTAGTTAGGATTTAAATGTTGTCCATTTATGTACAGTATTTTTACCTATCAGTTCTCTGTCCCAGTCTATACTTTGTATTGCTGCCCTTAGACCGTTAAAATCTGCCCTTTTAAAATTAAGAGTTTTTGTCGGCTCCTTAAAAAAATTTTTTTTTAATTCAATCTCAATATTTCCCAAAGGTTGCCCTATTTCAACATTTGATACTATATGATATTATTTATGATGACTAAATCTAAGATAGCTTTATTTCTAGTAGGCTCTTGTATAACATGGGTCTGATAATGATCCCTGAGTGTACTCAAGAACCTGCTCCCCTTATTTCAGGGTAATTAAAATCTCCCATTATTAGAACTTGCCCATGCTTAGCTGCATTTCCAATCTGTAACATTAATTGTATTTCCTCACTATCAGCTATATTTGGGGGTTTATAGCATACTCCTACTAATAATCTTTTGGAATTTGCTGCTCCGCTATTTAACTCTACCCACAAACATTCAACATTATTGCTAGTTCAGCCATAAATATCTTCTCTGACTTTAGGCTTAAATTCAGGCTTAACATAAATACAAATCTCTCCTCCTCTTTTACCATTGTCCCTATCTTTCCTAAATAGGTTATAACCATCCAGATTAACAGTCCAGTCATGAGATTCATCCCACCACATTTCGGTAATGCCTATTAAATCACATTTTTCATTAATTGCTAATAATTCTAACTCTCCCATTTTTCCTGGCAAGCTTCTGGCATTAGCAAGCATACATCTTATGTTATGAATTTGTAGTGTGGTGGTCCCTGCCACTATACTTGAGTTACTTAGTAATACCTCCCTATTGACTATACTACCCCTCCACCATCTCCACCCCTATGAGATGTTAATTCATCCCTTATACCCTCTACGCTTTTTACCCCATTACATATATCTTGTCCCGCCATCCCACAAGTGTTCTATGTATTAAGGGAGCTATATTCCCCCAGAATTATTTTGGTTCCTACACCTCTGTGTGAGTGACATATCATTCAGTGAATAACTCTAAGCAACAGTTGTTAACATGCTGCTGGGTCATTTTCCCAGACAGGCTAGTACATCATAGTACACATGAAGCCAGACAGAGTAAGTATCTGCATATGCTACAGTGGGCACACCCATACAGGGACTGGATAGTTATGCTTTAGCATATGAAATGATTATTTGCATTAATAAACAGTGTTCATTGTAATGTACAATTCTTTGATAGATATGTGTATCTTTCCACTTATGAGAGTGATATTTGAACATCCTGAATTGCACTGTATATACATTTTACATATATTCCTATTAATATACTTATAGCTTACATTTTCCTCTCATAGTTGTACAATATTTCCATTTTCTGTGTTTTTTCTATGTGTGTGTGGAGTAGATTTATGTGTATGTTATGGAATGATGTTGTATGAGATATTCACCTTTTTGGATGCTTTGATCCTGCGTAGCCACCAGGCCTGGTAGTCCCACCACGACAGCACTTGAGATCCATTCCTTTAGCATCCTCTCCCAGTGATTGTACTGTAGGTTAACTGGGGGACCACCACCGGTGGCTCTGACTGCCCTGGCCTCCTCCGCCTTCTTCTTCTTCACTTTTGCCCGGCTATCATCATGTCTATGCCTCACTGACTTGACATCCCTTATGGCAAACCACAGAACAGTGACCTTTGCTGCCACCCTTCTCCACATCCCTACCATCACCGATTATATGGTAGTTAGCACATACAGTCAGGTCCATAAATATTGGGATATCGACACAATTCTAATCTTTTTGGCTCTATACACCACCACAATGGATTTGAAATGAAATGAACAGGATGTGCTTTAACTGCAGACTTTCAGCTTTACTTTGAGGGTATTTACAAATCAGGTGAACGGTGTAGGAATTACAACAGTTTGTATATGTGCCTCCCACTTTTTAAGGGACCAAAAGTAATGGGACAGATTAACAGTCATAAATCAAACTTTCACTTTTTAATACTTGGTTGCAAATCCTTTGCAGTCAATTACAGCCTGAAGTCTGGAACACATAGACATCACCAGACGCTGGGTTTCATCCCTGGTGATGCTCTGCCAGACCTCTATTGCAACTGTCTTCAGTTCCTGCTTGTTTTTGGGGCATTTTGCCTCCAGTTTTGCCTTCAGCAAGTGAAATGCATGCTCAATCGGATTCAGGTCAGGTGATTGACTTGGCCATTGCATAACATTCCACTTCTTTCCCTTAAAAAACTCTTTGGTTGCTTTTGCAGTATGCTTCGGGTCATTGTCCATCTGCACTGTGAAGTGCCGTCCAATGAGTTCTGAAGCATTTGGCTGAATATGAGCAGATAATATTGCCCGAAACACTTCAGAATTCATCCTGCTGCTTTTGTCAGCAGTCACATCATCAATAAATACAAGAGAACCAGTTCCATTGGCAGCCATACATGCCCACGCCATGACACTACCACCACCATGCTTCACTGATGAGGTGGTATGCTTTGGATCATGAGCAGTTCCTTTCCGTCTCCATACTCTTCTCTTCCCATCACTCTGGTACAAGTTGATCTTAGTCTCATCTGTCCATAGGATGTTGTTCCAGAACTGTGAAGGCTTTTTTAGGTGTTGTTTGGAAAACTCTAATCTGGCCTTCCTGTTTTTGAGGCTCACCAATGGTTTACATCTTGTGGTGAACCCATCTGTATTCACTCTGGTGAAGTCTTCTCTTGATTGTTGACTTTGACACACATACACCTACCTTCTGGAGAGTGTTCTTGATCTGGCCAACGGTTGTGAAGGGTGTTTTCTTCACCAGGGAAATAATTCTTCGGTCATCCACCACAGTTGTTTTCCGTGGTCTTCCGGGTCTTTTGGTGTTGCTGAGCTCACCGGTGCGTTCTTTCTTTTTAAGGATGTTCCAAACAGTTGATTTGGCCACACCTAATGTTTTTGCTATCTCTCGGATTGGTTTGTTTTGTTTTTTCAGCCAAATGATGGCTGGCTTCACTGATAGTGACATCTCTTTGGATCTCATATTGAGAGTTAACAGCAACAAATGCAAATAGCACACTCGAAATGAACTCTGGTCCTTTTATCTGCTCTTTGTAAATGGGATAATGAGGGAATAACACACACACCTGGCCATGGAACAGCTGAGCAGCCAATTGTCCCATTACTTTTGGTCCCTTAAAAAATGGGAGGCACATATACAAACTGTTGTAATTCCTACACCATTCACCTGATTTGGATGTAAATACCCTCAAATTAAAGCTGAAAGTCTGCAGTTAAAGCACATCTTGTTCGTTTCATTTCAAATCCATTGTGGTGGTGTATAGAGCCAAAAAGATTAGAATTGTGTCAATGTCCCAATATTTATGGACCTGACTGTATCTCCTCAAGGAGAACAATCATCTCATCATGGGAGTAATTGGGTCTCCTCATCTTCTCTCTACAGATGTTACCCTCACACTCCTCTCCTTCTCTCCTCCAAATCTCTCCACTGATATTACCCTCACACTCATGTTATCCTCCTTCTCTCCACGTACTCTCCTCCCCTCCTCTACCCTCTTTGAGATATAACAAAAATAATAATAAGCCTGAGACGCTAAAGGGCAATAGCTGAGGGTCATTACAGACGCTAAAATATGCTGCCAGTTTGACTTCACAGGTCAAGATTTTTTTATTTTATTTTTTTTGCCGCTTGCTAATAGCAACTTGTAATTCCTAAATTAGTGCATACAATAGCACTGCTTCCAGTAATGAAGATGGAGACACTATTAACTTTGCAATGCATGTAGCAGAGGATGTTGTCAACACTGTCCCCCACGCTATAAGCTGAAACGCATGGCTGTTTACAATGGTCCCCTAGGCGTTCTTCGTGAAGAGCAGAGCGGCTCTGGGGCCTTCTGATCTGGACCAGCGCTTAAGTAATCTGGTGAGATCTAACCAATATGTTTAGGGGGACAATGAAGGCCTATAACTGGTCTTTCGACTTTATTACACTCCTGCCTCTGCTTGCAATTCTATGAAGTTTACTATATTTCGGAGACACTGATATTTCTTAAACAGCAAACCAATAACTTTGCTGGAACATTCTGCATAAAATTCAGAAGTTCTTAGTAGTCTGCTCGTTTGCTATAATTTTAGAGCAATAACGTTGCATACATCTACTGGATTCTATATCCACACTACAAAAGGCACCTAGTGCCGACACATGTATAAAGGCTTCAAATTCAACTGAAGCAGGCCCGCTGTAAAGCCGAGATACCCGTATACAAGAACTTTCCATACAATTTTGACTTTAATTTGTATAATCTTTCATTCTATCACCTACTACACGAAAGTCTTACGCAATGTCCTATATAGTTAATCAACAAAAGGCATAGTGTCAACACATGGACAATCGCCTAAATTGTCTAAAGTCTATATAAAGCACTTTTTTGGTACATTAACGTCACTTGTATATAGAACATTTGAATCCTAGATACACTCCAGAGAGTACGAATTGCTATTTTTCCAGCAATGGATTAGAGACACTTGATAGATAGTTTTCTCAAGCTTAATATGGACTAAGCTCAGCTGGAACACTTGTTGATTTACATTTGGACATCAACCTCATTCAAAATATAAAATTGATATCATTTGGAATTTTAAATTGAGACTTTAGCTTACTTCTATGTCAATTTACAAAACTGGACCCTCAGATTTTGGCATAGAACTATGTATAATTGTCATTATTTCCAAGATCCAAAAAGCAACGCTTTTATTATGCCTTAGAAAGTAAGGTACTAAAGGTACAAATTATGAAATCAATGTCAACATCGGAATTCACAAAATAAAGTGAATATAATATGATTACTGGCACAGGATCTAGGAAAAAGAGTAATAATTATCCCATAAAGACCATTTCATCACAAAATTTATTTTTAAATTCATTAAATTCTTTCAATTTTTTTAGAGCATACGGTCTCTATAGACAGTTCTCTCGACTTCTGACCAACCTGGAAGTGACTTTAGTTTCCAGCCTCTTACTATGTGCCACCTAACTACTAATAAAATATGCAAGATCAAAAGTGAATACTCAGGCCATCATTCAAATGCGAATCACAGCCCCTTGCACGCCCATCTAGAGACCACCTAGGCCGCCCAGTGCACTACTTAGGAACCACGCCCATCTGCACTAATTTTAACACTCGCGGGTGTAATTTTTCGGCGTGTCGATTACTACACTTCTGTTCTGTATGCCACAAGGCGTTTATCCCTTACCTATTTGTCCCTTAATCACTAAGCCCAAATGACAATTAGCCCTTAACCTCCCGTTAATCACACCTTACCTGCACGACCACCCGTCTAGCCGCTTCAAAAACTATCTCTTCCCCGGATTCACCAGAGGGTTTCACACCAGTGTGCAAGCATTGCCTCAGGTTAACTATACATTCAATAATTTACTTTCCGCAGTGCAGGAACCTGGGGTAGTGAAGGAATAGTTGTCCATGGGCAAATACTGGTTCCTCCAAAAACCGGCCAACAGACTTAAAAGTTTGACCTTGTGACTTATTAATGGTCATGGCAAATGCCATTATGATTGGAAAGTGTCTTATTTGAAGAACAAAAGGCAAGCCACTCTCACTTGGAGACAAATCTATTCTTGGAATAAAAACTCTTTCTCCTTTATGGGTACTATTCAGAATTTCAGCATGTATGAAATGTTCTCTTAAATCCTGAACAATTATTTTTGGTCCCATTTGAAAGTTCTTTTTTGGAAAGTGTTTTTTTTCCATACTTCTCAGTAAATGACAATTGTTCCTTTTTGGAGCTGCAAAATATGTGGTGTCATTCCAGATGTTGTTAATGAATTGATAAATTCAGTTGTAAAGATTAATTCACTCTGTTTGTCATCAGCCAGAACAGAATCGGCACTGTAATATTTTTTTTAGGTACCATCTATTAATTTAAAAATGTCATTATTCAGATGCAATGCATCTTTATTTTTTAATATTACTTTGCGTGCAAGATCTGAGCAATCATTGTTAATTATTACATTTTGGAATAAAGTTAGTGAATCTTTACAAATCATTTCATGTGGAATTTCAACTGAATCCGAAGGTAAATTACTGATGACCTCTGTTTTGCCGTCGCCAATTTTAATTAACCAATCATTGAATTCATTTTGGCCTTCTGATCTCATATTTTTCTCCAATTCAAGGTGTGTAAATAGTTTTCATAGTGGACTTGACTTTATACATATTTCCACAATGTCTGTGCGATTTCCATGGACAACAACTGGTTAGATTTGTCTAAAATCGCCACCTAACAACATCACCTTGCCTCCAAAAGGCAAATCATTAGCCATAACTTCACGTAACAACCAATCATTACATTTGAGAGCATGGCAAGACATTATTGTTGCTTCATCAATTATGATGAGTTTACTTCTTTTAAGACTTTTTGCCTGAAATTATATTATTCTAATATCTGATACTGATGTTTCCAAAATGGGAATGGGAAGTTTAAATCCACTATGCACAGTTCTCCCACCATCCAAAAAAAGGCATCAATTTCAGTGGTTGCAAAGTGAACTACTATTTCACCTTGACTTCTAATTAAACTCATCAATAAATTATATAAATAAGTTTTGCCAGATACACCACGTCCGTCTAGATAGAAATAACGCTCCTTGAGCATATAGTTACATAGTTACATAGTAATTGAGGTTGAAAAAAGACTTTCAGTTCATCAAGTTCAACCTTTTAAGATCTCCTCTGATCTGCAATATGCAGGTTAGTTATTAATGAATTAATTAGTTGTTAATTAATTGTTAACTAATTATAAATCAACAATTGTTTTTTTTGTTTGTTTTTTTATTAGTAATTAATTGATCCAGAGGAAGGCAAACAGAAAACAGAAAAAAAAAATCCAAGTGAAAATAAGCCAATCGTCTCAAAGAAAAAAAAAAAAAAACCTTCCTGACCCCAGATACTGGCGATCGGATTTCTCCCTGGATCAATACACTCTCCCTAATTATCCAGGATAACCTTGAATGCCCTACTTAATTATAAATAAATCCAGTCCCCTTTTAAAGTTATCTATCAAACCCACTGTCACCACCTCCTCTGGTAGAGAATTCCACAGATTAACCACCCTTATTGTCAAGAACCCTTTTCTTTCTTTAAGGTGAAATCTTTTTACTTCTAATCTCAAAGGATGTCCTCTTGTCAGTTGAAAACCTCTTGGCACAAAAAGCTCCCTTGACAAATCTTTATACTGACCCTAAATGTATTTATATAAGATAATAATATCTCCTCTTAGACGCCTTTTTTCTAGAGAAAATAAGCTTAACTTGGTTAGTCTTTGTTTATCACTTAGCCCCTCCATTTCCCTCATTAGTTTTGTTGCCCTTCTCTGTACCTTTTCCAGCTCTAAAATGTCATTTTTATGAAGTGGTGCCCAAAATTGTACTCCATCTTCCAAATGAGGGGGCACTAAGGATTTGGATAGTGCCAGAATTACATCTGATTCCTTTGCTTCTATATCCTTCTTAATACATGCTAATATTTTATTTGCCTTTGCAGCTGCTGCTTGGCTATCAGCACTGTTACCTAGGTGGTTGTCCACAAGCACTCCCAAATCCATTTCGATAACTGATACCCATATATTTGCTCCATTAAGATTATACATTTCCTTCCCAGATGCATAACTTTACATTTATTCATATTAAACCTCATCTGCCATTTAGATGCCCATTCCTCAATTTTATGTAAATCCCTTTGGAGGTAAAGTACATTATTATCTGATTTAATTACATTGCACAAATTTGTGTCATCAGCGAAAATGGAGACACTACTTTCCAGTCCCACCGCGAAGTCATTAATAAATATGTTAAAAAGGAGAGGAACTAATACTGAACCATAAGGGACCCCACTTACCACATTAGTCCAATCTGAGTATGTTCCATTTACCACAACCCTTTGCTTCCTGTCTTTTAGCCAGCTCTCAATCCATGAGCAGATATTTACTGCAATTCCTGTATCTCTTAGTTTGCACAATAGTCTCCCATGTGGCACTGTATCAAAAGCCTTTGCAAAATCCAAAAAGACTACATCCACTGAGTTGCTTGATCCAAGTTCCTACTAACCTCCTCATAGAAACTTAATAGATTTGTTTGACATGACCTATCCCTCATAAATCCATGATGGCTCCAACTTATAATCCTGTTCAAATAAGCATATTCCTGTATATTATCCCTTATTAACCCTTGTAAAAGTTTCCCCACTACAGAAGCGAGGCTCACTGGTCTATAATTCCCCTGATTTGCTCTTGTTCCCTTTTTAAATATAGGTATCACATCTGCTTTTCTCCAGTTTGGTTTGGCTAATACAGAACCCAGTTCCCTAAGTACCCTTGGATGTATTCCATCAGGACCCAGGGCTTTATTAACATTTATATTTTCCAACCTCTTTTGGATTACTTCCTGCGTTAACCAATTATTCGGCAAAGGTAGTGTAGCCCCATTATGTTGCAGTGTCCCAACCACCGGTACCTCCCTTCTATATACAGAAGAAAAGAACCTACTTAGCTCATCTGCCTTTTCCTGGTCACTAATTTTCAGACGGCCTGTGTCACATTGTAAAGTTCCTATAGCTTCCTTCTTAGCCGTCTTCCCATTAATATACTTAAAAAATATTTTAGGGTTAGTCTTACTCTCTTTTGCAATTCATTTTTCATTTTCTATTTTAGCCAGTCTAATAGCCTTTTTGCAAGCCTTGTTTATTTCCTTGTATCCCATAAAGCAGTCTCTGTTCCCTCTTGTTTGTATAATTAATTGCCTGTTTTTTACTCCGTATCTTGATCTTTAAATCATTGTTAAGCCACATTGGATGTGTTGTACTCCTTATACTTTTATTCCCACTTGGTATATGGTGATAAGTATGTATAGTTAGTTAGGATTTAAATGTTGTCCATTTATGTACAGTATTTTTACCTATCAGTTCTCTGTCCCAGTCTATACTTTGTATTGCTGCCCTTAGACCGTTAAAATCTGCCCTTTTAAAATTAAGAGTTTTTGTCGGCTCCTTAAAAAAAATTTTTTTTAATTCAATCTCAATATTTCCCAAAGGTTGCCCTATTTCAACATTTGATACTATATGATATTATTTATGATGACTAAATCTAAGATAGCTTTATTTCTAGTAGGCTCTTGTATAACATGGGCCTGATAATGATCCCTGAGTGTACTCAAGAACCTGCTCCCCTTATTTCAGGGTAATTAAAATCTCCCATTATTAGAACTTGCCCATGCTTAGCTGCATTTCCAATCTGTAACATTAATTGTATTTCCTCACTATCAGCTATATTTGGGGGTTTATAGCATACTCCTACTAATAATCTTTTGGAATTTGCTGCTCCGCTATTTAACTCTACCCACAAACATTCAACATTATTGCTAGTTCAGCCATAAATATCTTCTCTGACTTTAGGCTTAAATTCAGGCTTAACATAAATACAAATCTCTCCTCCTCTTTTACCATTGTCCCTATCTTTCCTAAATAGGTTATAACCATCCAGATTAACAGTCCAGTCATGAGATTCATCCCACCACATTTCGGTAATGCCTATTAAATCACATTTTTCATTAATTGCTAATAATTCTAACTCTCCCATTTTTCCTGGCAAGCTTCTGGCATTAGCAAGCATACATCTTATGTTATGAATTTGTAGTGTGGTGGTCCCTGCCACTATACTTGAGTTACTTAGTAATACCTCCCTATTGACTATACTACCCCTCCACCATCTCCACCCCTATGAGATGTTAATTCATCCCTTATACCCTCTACGCTTTTTACCCCATTACATATATCTTGTCCCGCCATCCCACAAGTGTTCTATGTATTAAGGGAGCTATATTCCCCCAGAATTATTTTGGTTCCTACACCTCTGTGTGAGTGACATATCATTCAGTGAATAACTCTAAGCAACAGTTGTTAACATGCTGCTGGGTCATTTTCCCAGACAGGCTAGTACATCATAGTACACATGAAGCCAGACAGAGTAAGTATCTGCATATGCTACAGTGGGCACACCCATACAGGGACTGGATAGTTATGCTTTAGCATATGAAATGATTATTTGCATTAATAAACAGTGTTCATTGTAATGTACAATTCTTTGATAGATATGTGTATCTTTCCACTTATGAGAGTGATATTTGAACATCCTGAATTGCACTGTATATACATTTTACATATATTCCTATTAATATACTTATAGCTTACATTTTCCTCTCATAGTTGTACAATATTTCCATTTTCTGTGTTTTTTCTATGTGTGTGTGGAGTAGATTTATGTGTATGTTATGGAATGATGTTGTATGAGATATTCACCTTTTTGGATGCTTTGATCCTGCGTAGCCACCAGGCCTGGTAGTCCCACCACGACAGCACTTGAGATCCATTCCTTTAGCATCCTCTCCCAGTGATTGTACTGTAGGTTAACTGGGGGACCACCACCGGTGGCTCTGACTGCCCTGGCCTCCTCCGCCTTCTTCTTCTTCACTTTTGCCCGGCTATCATCATGTCTATGCCTCACTGACTTGACATCCCTTATGGCAAACCACAGAACAGTGACCTTTGCTGCCACCCTTCTCCACATCCCTACCATCACCGATTATATGGTAGTTAGCACATACAGTCAGGTCCATAAATATTGGGATATCGACACAATTCTAATCTTTTTGGCTCTATACACCACCACAATGGATTTGAAATGAAATGAACAGGATGTGCTTTAACTGCAGACTTTCAGCTTTAATTTGAGGGTATTTACAAATCAGGTGAACGGTGTAGGAATTACAACAGTTTGTATATGTGCCTCCCACTTTTTAAGGGACCAAAAGTAATGGGACAGATTAACAGTCATAAATCAAACTTTCACTTTTTAATACTTGGTTGCAAATCCTTTGCAGTCAATTACAGCCTGAAGTCTGGAACACATAGACATCACCAGACGCTGGGTTTCATCCCTGGTGATGCTCTGCCAGACCTCTATTGCAACTGTCTTCAGTTCCTGCTTGTTTTTGGGGCATTTTGCCTCCAGTTTTGCCTTCAGCAAGTGAAATGCATGCTCAATCGGATTCAGGTCAGGTGATTGACTTGGCCATTGCATAACATTCCACTTCTTTCCCTTAAAAAACTCTTTGGTTGCTTTTGCAGTATGCTTCGGGTCATTGTCCATCTGCACTGTGAAGTGCCGTCCAATGAGTTCTGAAGCATTTGGCTGAATATGAGCAGATAATATTGCCCGAAACACTTCAGAATTCATCCTGCTGCTTTTGTCAGCAGTCACATCATCAATAAATACAAGAGAACCAGTTCCATTGGCAGCCATACATGCCCACGCCATGACACTACCACCACCATGCTTCACTGATGAGGTGGTATGCTTTGGATCATGAGCAGTTCCTTTCCGTCTCCATACTCTTCTCTTCCCATCACTCTGGTACAAGTTGATCTTAGTCTCATCTGTCCATAGGATGTTGTTCCAGAACTGTGAAGGCTTTTTTAGGTGTTGTTTGGAAAACTCTAATCTGGCCTTCCTGTTTTTGAGGCTCACCAATGGTTTACATCTTGTGGTGAACCCATCTGTATTCACTCTGGTGAAGTCTTCTCTTGATTGTTGACTTTGACACACATACACCTACCTTCTGGAGAGTGTTCTTGATCTGGCCAACGGTTGTGAAGGGTGTTTTCTTCACCAGGGAAATAATTCTTCGGTCATCCACCACAGTTGTTTTCCGTGGTCTTCCGGGTCTTTTGGTGTTGCTGAGCTCACCGGTGCGTTCTTTCTTTTTAAGGATGTTCCAAACAGTTGATTTGGCCACACCTAATGTTTTTGCTATCTCTCGGATTGGTTTGTTTTGTTTTTTCAGCCAAATGATGGCTGGCTTCACTGATAGTGACATCTCTTTGGATCTCATATTGAGAGTTAACAGCAACAAATGCAAATAGCACACTCGAAATGAACTCTGGTCCTTTTATCTGCTCTTTGTAAATGGGATAATGAGGGAATAACACACACACCTGGCCATGGAACAGCTGAGCAGCCAATTGTCCCATTACTTTTGGTCCCTTAAAAAATGGGAGGCACATATACAAACTGTTGTAATTCCTACACCATTCACCTGATTTGGATGTAAATACCCTCAAATTAAAGCTGAAAGTCTGCAGTTAAAGCACATCTTGTTCGTTTCATTTCAAATCCATTGTGGTGGTGTATAGAGCCAAAAAGATTAGAATTGTGTCAATGTCCCAATATTTATGGACCTGACTGTATCTCCTCAAGGAGAACAATCATCTCATCATGGGAGTAATTGGGTCTCCTCATCTTCTCTCTACAGATGTTACCCTCACACTCCTCTCCTTCTCTCCTCCAAATCTCTCCACTGATATTACCCTCACACTCATGTTATCCTCCTTCTCTCCACGTACTCTCCTCCCCTCCTCTACCCTCTTTGAGATATAACAAAAATAATAATAAGCCTGAGACGCTAAAGGGCAATAGCTGAGGGTCATTACAGACGCTAAAATATGCTGCCAGTTTGACTTCACAGGTCAAGATTTTTTTATTTTATTTTTTTTGCCGCTTGCTAATAGCAACTTGTAATTCCTAAATTAGTGCATACAATAGCACTGCTTCCAGTAATGAAGATGGAGACACTATTACCTTTGCAATGCATGTAGCAGAGGATGTTGTCAACACTGTCCCCCACGCTATAAGCTGAAACGCATGGCTGTTTACAATGGTCCCCTAGGCGTTCTTCGTGAAGAGCAGAGCGGCTCTGGGGCCTTCTGATCTGGACCAGCGCTTAAGTAATCTGGTGAGATCTAACCAATATGTTTAGGGGGACAATGAAGGCCTATAACTGGTCTTTCGACTTTATTACACTCCTGCCTCTGCTTGCAATTCTATGAAGTTTACTATATTTCGGAGACACTGATATTTCTTAAACAGCAAACCAATAACTTTGCTGGAACATTCTGCATAAAATTCAGAAGTTCTTAGTAGTCTGCTCGTTTGCTATAATTTTAGAGCAATAACGTTGCATACATCTACTGGATTCCATATCCACACTACAAAAGGCACCTAGTGCCGACACATGTATAAAGGCTTCAAATTCAACTGAAGCAGGCCCGCTGTAAAGCCGAGATACCCGTATACAAGAACTTTCCATACAATTTTGACTTTAATTTGTATAATCTTTCATTCTATCACCTACTACACGAAAGTCTTACGCAATGTCCTATATAGTTAATCAACAAAAGGCATAGTGTCAACACATGGACAATCGCCTAAATTGTCTAAAGTCTATATAAAGCACTTTTTTGGTACATTAACGTCACTTGTATATAGAACATTTGAATCCTAGATACACTCCAGAGAGTACGAATTGCTATTTTTCCAGCAATGGATTAGAGACACTTGATAGATAGTTTTCTCAAGCTTAATATGGACTAAGCTCAGCTGGAACACTTGTTGATTTACATTTGGACATCAACCTCATTCAAAATATAAAATTGATATCATTTGGAATTTTAAATTGAGACTTTAGCTTACTTCTATGTCAATTTACAAAACTGGACCCTCAGATTTTGGCATAGAACTATGTATAATTGTCATTATTTCCAAGATCCAAAAAGCAACGCTTTTATTATGCCTTAGAAAGTAAGGTACTAAAGGTACAAATTATGAAATCAATGTCAACATCGGAATTCACAAAATAAAGTGAATATAATATGATTACTGGCACAGGATCTAGGAAAAAGAGTAATAATTATCCCATAAAGACCATTTCATCACAAAATTTATTTTTAAATTCATTAAATTCTTTCAATTTTTTTAGAGCATACGGTCTCTATAGACAGTTCTCTCGACTTCTGACCAACCTGGAAGTGACTTTAGTTTCCAGCCTCTTACTATGTGCCACCTAACTACTAATAAAATATGCAAGATCAAAAGTGAATACTCAGGCCATCATTCAAATGCGAATCACAGCCCCTTGCACGCCCATCTAGAGACCACCTAGGCCGCCCAGTGCACTACTTAGGAACCACGCCCATCTGCACTAATTTTAACACTCGCGGGTGTAATTTTTCGGCGTGTCGATTACTACACTTCTGTTCTGTATGCCACAAGGCGTTTATCCCTTACCTATTTGCCCCTTAATCACTAAGCCCAAATGACAATTAGCCCTTAACCTCCCGTTAATCACACCTTACCTGCACGACCACCCGTCTAGCCGCTTCAAAAACTATCTCTTCCCCGGATTCACCAGAGGGTTTCACACCAGTGTGCAAGCATTGCCTCAGGTTAACTATACATTCAATAATTTACTTTCCGCAGTGCAGGAACCTGGGGTAGTGAAGGAATAGTTGTCCATGGGCAAATACTGGTTCCTCCAAAAACCGGCCAACAGACTTAAAAGTTTGACCTTGTGACTTATTAATGGTCATGGCAAATGCCATTATGATTGGAAAGTGTCTTATTTGAAGAACAAAAGGCAAGCCACTCTCACTTGGAGACAAATCTATTCTTGGAATAAAAACTCTTTCTCCTTTATGGGTACTATTCAGAATTTCAGCATGTATGAAATGTTCTCTTAAATCCTGAACAATTATTTTTGGTCCCATTTGAAAGTTCTTTTTTGGAAAGTGTTTTTTTTCCATACTTCTCAGTAAATGACAATTGTTCCTTTTTGGAGCTGCAAAATATGTGGTGTCATTCCAGATGTTGTTAATGAATTGATAAATTCAGTTGTAAAGATTAATTCACTCTGTTTGTCATCAGCCAGAACAGAATCGGCACTGTAATATTTTTTTTAGGTACCATCTATTAATTTAAAAATGTCATTATTCAGATGCAATGCATCTTTATTTTTTAATATTACTTTGCGTGCAAGATCTGAGCAATCATTGTTAATTATTACATTTTGGAATAAAGTTAGTGAATCTTTACAAATCATTTCATGTGGAATTTCAACTGAATCCGAAGGTAAATTACTGATGACCTCTGTTTTGCCGTCGCCAATTTTAATTAACCAATCATTGAATTCATTTTGGCCTTCTGATCTCATATTTTTCTCCAATTCAAGGTGTGTAAATAGTTTTCATAGTGGACTTGACTTTATACATATTTCCACAATGTCTGTGCGATTTCCATGGACAACAACTGGTTAGATTTGTCTAAAATCGCCACCTAACAACATCACCTTGCCTCCAAAAGGCAAATCATTAGCCATAACTTCACGTAACAACCAATCATTACATTTGAGAGCATGGCAAGACATTATTGTTGCTTCATCAATTATGATGAGTTTACTTCTTTTAAGACTTTTTGCCTGAAATTATATTATTCTAATATCTGATACTGATGTTTCCAAAATGGGAATGGGAAGTTTAAATCCACTATGCACAGTTCTCCCACCATCCAAAAAAAGGCATCAATTTCAGTGGTTGCAAAGTGAACTACTATTTCACCTTGACTTCTAATTAAACTCATCAATAAATTATATAAATAAGTTTTGCCAGATAAACCACGTCCGTCTAGATAGAAATAACGCTCCTTGAGCATATAGTTACATAGTTACATAGTAATTGAGGTTGAAAAAAGACTTTCAGTTCATCAAGTTCAACCTTTTAAGATCTCCTCTGATCTGCAATATGCAGGTTAGTTATTAATGAATTAATTAGTTGTTAATTAATTGTTAACTAATTATAAATCAACAATTGTTTTTTTTGTTTGTTTTTTTATTAGTAATTAATTGATCCAGAGGAAGGCAAACAGAAAACAGAAAAAAAAAATCCAAGTGAAAATAAGCCAATCGTCTCAAAGAAAAAAAAAAAAACCTTCCTGACCCCAGATACTGGCGATCGGATTTCTCCCTGGATCAATACACTCTCCCTAATTATCCAGGATAACCTTGAATGCCCTACTTAATTATAAATAAATCCAGTCCCCTTTTAAAGTTATCTATCAAACCCACTGTCACCACCTCCTCTGGTAGAGAATTCCACAGATTAACCACCCTTATTGTCAAGAACCCTTTTCTTTCTTTAAGGTGAAATCTTTTTACTTCTAATCTCAAAGGATGTCCTCTTGTCAGTTGAAAACCTCTTGGCACAAAAAGCTCCCTTGACAAATCTTTATACTGACCCTAAATGTATTTATATAAGATAATAATATCTCCTCTTAGACGCCTTTTTTCTAGAGAAAATAAGCTTAACTTGGTTAGTCTTTGTTTATCACTTAGCCCCTCCATTTCCCTCATTAGTTTTGTTGCCCTTCTCTGTACCTTTTCCAGCTCTAAAATGTCATTTTTATGAAGTGGTGCCCAAAATTGTACTCCATCTTCCAAATGAGGGGGCACTAAGGATTTGGATAGTGCCAGAATTACATCTGATTCCTTTGCTTCTATATCCTTCTTAATACATGCTAATATTTTATTTGCCTTTGCAGCTGCTGCTTGGCTATCAGCACTGTTACCTAGGTGGTTGTCCACAAGCACTCCCAAATCCATTTCGATAACTGATACCCATATATTTGCTCCATTAAGATTATACATTTCCTTCCCAGATGCATAACTTTACATTTATTCATATTAAACCTCATCTGCCATTTAGATGCCTATTCCTCAATTTTATGTAAATCCCTTTGGAGGTAAAGTACATTATTATCTGATTTAATTACATTGCACAAATTTGTGTCATCAGCGAAAATGGAGACACTACTTTCCAGTCCCACCGCGAAGTCATTAATAAATATGTTAAAAAGGAGAGGAACTAATACTGAACCATAAGGGACCCCACTTACCACATTAGTCCAATCTGAGTATGTTCCATTTACCACAACCCTTTGCTTCCTGTCTTTTAGCCAGCTCTCAATCCATGAGCAGATATTTACTGCAATTCCTGTATCTCTTAGTTTGCACAATAGTCTCCCATGTGGCACTGTATCAAAAGCCTTTGCAAAATCCAAAAAGACTACATCCACTGAGTTGCTTGATCCAAGTTCCTACTAACCTCCTCATAGAAACTTAATAGATTTGTTTGACATGACCTATCCCTCATAAATCCATGATGGCTCCAACTTATAATCCTGTTCAAATAAGCATATTCCTGTATATTATCCCTTATTAACCCTTGTAAAAGTTTCCCCACTACAGAAGCGAGGCTCACTGGTCTATAATTCCCCTGATTTGCTCTTGTTCCCTTTTTAAATATAGGTATCACATCTGCTTTTCTCCAGTTTGGTTTGGCTAATACAGAACCCAGTTCCCTAAGTACCCTTGGATGTATTCCATCAGGACCCAGGGCTTTATTAACATTTATATTTTCCAACCTCTTTTGGATTACTTCCTGCGTTAACCAATTATTCGGCAAAGGTAGTGTAGCCCCATTATGTTGCAGTGTCCCAACCACCGGTACCTCCCTTCTATATACAGAAGAAAAGAACCTACTTAGCTCATCTGCCTTTTCCTGGTCACTAATTTTCAGACGGCCTGTGTCACATTGTAAAGTTCCTATAGCTTCCTTCTTAGCCGTCTTCCCATTAATATACTTAAAAAATATTTTAGGGTTAGTCTTACTCTCTTTTGCAATTCATTTTTCATTTTCTATTTTAGCCAGTCTAATAGCCTTTTTGCAAGCCTTGTTTATTTCCTTGTATCCCATAAAGCAGTCTCTGTTCCCTCTTGTTTGTATAATTAATTGCCTGTTTTTTACTCCGTATCTTGATCTTTAAATCATTGTTAAGCCACATTGGATGTGTTGTACTCCTTATACTTTTATTCCCACTTGGTATATGGTGATAAGTATGTATAGTTAGTTAGGATTTAAATGTTGTCCATTTATGTACAGTATTTTTACCTATCAGTTCTCTGTCCCAGTCTATACTTTGTATTGCTGCCCTTAGACCGTTAAAATCTGCCCTTTTAAAATTAAGAGTTTTTGTCGGCTCCTTAAAAAATTTTTTTTTTAATTCAATCTCAATATTTCCCAAAGGTTGCCCTATTTCAACATTTGATACTATATGATATTATTTATGATGACTAAATCTAAGATAGCTTTATTTCTAGTAGGCTCTTGTATAACATGGGCCTGATAATGATCCCTGAGTGTACTCAAGAACCTGCTCCCCTTATTTCAGGGTAATTAAAATCTCCCATTATTAGAACTTGCCCATGCTTAGCTGCATTTCCAATCTGTGACATTAATTGTATTTCCTCACTATCAGCTATATTTGGGGGTTTATAGCATACTCCTACTAATAATCTTTTGGAATTTGCTGCTCCGCTATTTAACTCTACCCACAAACATTCAACATTATTGCTAGTTCAGCCATAAATATCTTCTCTGACTTTAGGCTTAAATTCAGGCTTAACATAAATACAAATCTCTCCTCCTCTTTTACCATTGTCCCTATCTTTCCTAAATAGGTTATAACCATCCAGATTAACAGTCCAGTCATGAGATTCATCCCACCACATTTCGGTAATGCCTATTAAATCACATTTTTCATTAATTGCTAATAATTCTAACTCTCCCATTTTTCCTGGCAAGCTTCTGGCATTAGCAAGCATACATCTTATGTTATGAATTTGTAGTGTGGTGGTCCCTGCCACTATACTTGAGTTACTTAGTAATACCTCCCTATTGACTATACTACCCCTCCACCATCTCCACCCCTATGAGATGTTAATTCATCCCTTATACCCTCTACGCTTTTTACCCCATTACATATATCTTGTCCCGCCATCCCACAAGTGTTCTATGTATTAAGGGAGCTATATTCCCCCAGAATTATTTTGGTTCCTACACCTCTGTGTGAGTGACATATCATTCAGTGAATAACTCTAAGCATCAGTTGTTAACATGCTGCTGGGTCATTTTCCCAGACAGGCTAGTACATCATAGTACACATGAAGCCAGACAGAGTAAGTATCTGCATATGCTACAGTGGGCACACCCATACAGGGACTGGATAGTTATGCTTTAGCATATGAAATGATTATTTGCATTAATAAACAGTGTTCATTGTAATGTACAATTCTTTGATAGATATGTGTATCTTTCCACTTATGAGAGTGATATTTGAACATCCTGAATTGCACTGTATATACATTTTACATATATTCCTATTAATATACTTATAGCTTACATTTTCCTCTCATAGTTGTACAATATTTCCATTTTCTGTGTTTTTTCTATGTGTGTGTGGAGTAGATTTATGTGTATGTTATGGAATGATGTTGTATGAGATATTCACCTTTTTGGATGCTTTGATCCTGCGTAGCCACCAGGCCTGGTAGTCCCACCACGACAGCACTTGAGATCCATTCCTTTAGCATCCTCTCCCAGTGATTGTACTGTAGGTTAACTGGGGGGCCACCACCGGTGGCTCTGACTGCCCTGGCCTCCTCCGCCTTCTTCTTCTTCACTTTTGCCCGGCTATCATCATGTCTATGCCTCACTGACTTGACATCCCTTATGGCAAACCACAGAACAGTGACCTTTGCTGCCACCCTTCTCCACATCCCTACCATCACCGATTATATGGTAGTTAGCACATACAGTCAGGTCCATAAATATTGGGATATCGACACAATTCTAATCTTTTTGGCTCTATACACCACCACAATGGATTTGAAATGAAATGAACAGGATGTGCTTTAACTGCAGACTTTCAGCTTTAATTTGAGGGTATTTACAAATCAGGTGAACGGTGTAGGAATTACAACAGTTTGTATATGTGCCTCCCACTTTTTAAGGGACCAAAAGTAATGGGACAGATTAACAGTCATAAATCAAACTTTCACTTTTTAATACTTGGTTGCAAATCCTTTGCAGTCAATTACAGCCTGAAGTCTGGAACACATAGACATCACCAGACGCTGGGTTTCATCCCTGGTGATGCTCTGCCAGACCTCTATTGCAACTGTCTTCAGTTCCTGCTTGTTTTTGGGGCATTTTGCCTCCAGTTTTGCCTTCAGCAAGTGAAATGCATGCTCAATCGGATTCAGGTCAGGTGATTGACTTGGCCATTGCATAACATTCCACTTCTTTCCCTTAAAAAACTCTTTGGTTGCTTTTGCAGTATGCTTCGGGTCATTGTCCATCTGCACTGTGAAGTGCCGTCCAATGAGTTCTGAAGCATTTGGCTGAATATGAGCAGATAATATTGCCCGAAACACTTCAGAATTCATCCTGCTGCTTTTGTCAGCAGTCACATCATCAATAAATACAAGAGAACCAGTTCCATTGGCAGCCATACATGCCCACGCCATGACACTACCACCACCATGCTTCACTGATGAGGTGGTATGCTTTGGATCATGAGCAGTTCCTTTCCGTCTCCATACTCTTCTCTTCCCATCACTCTGGTACAAGTTGATCTTAGTCTCATCTGTCCATAGGATGTTGTTCCAGAACTGTGAAGGCTTTTTTAGGTGTTGTTTGGAAAACTCTAATCTGGCCTTCCTGTTTTTGAGGCTCACCAATGGTTTACATCTTGTGGTGAACCCATCTGTATTCACTCTGGTGAAGTCTTCTCTTGATTGTTGACTTTGACACACATACACCTACCTTCTGGAGAGTGTTCTTGATCTGGCCAACGGTTGTGAAGGGTGTTTTCTTCACCAGGGAAATATTTCTTCGGTCATCCACCACAGTTGTTTTCCGTGGTCTTCCGGGTCTTTTGGTGTTGCTGAGCTCACCGGTGCGTTCTTTCTTTTTAAGGATGTTCCAAACAGTTGATTTGGCCACACCTAATGTTTTTGCTATCTCTCTGATTGGTTTGTTTTGTTTTTTCAGCCAAATGATGGCTGGCTTCACTGATAGTGACATCTCTTTGGATCTCATATTGAGAGTTAACAGCAACAAATGCAAATAGCACACTTGAAATGAACTCTGGTCCTTTTATCTGCTCTTTGTAAATGGGATAATGAGGGAATAACACACACACCTGGCCATGGAACAGCTGAGCAGCCAATTGTCCTATTACTTTTGGTCCCTTAAAAAATGGGAGGCACATATACAAACTGTTGTAATTCCTACACCATTCACCTGATTTGGATGTAAATACCCTCAAATTAAAGCTGAAAGTCTGCAGTTAAAGCACATCTTGTTCGTTTCATTTCAAATCCATTGTGGTGGTGTATAGAGCCAAAAAGATTAGAATTGTGTCAATGTCCCAATATTTATGGACCTGACTGTATCTCCTCAAGGAGAACAATCATCTCATCATGGGAGTAATTGGGTCTCCTCATCTTCTCTCTACAGATGTTACCCTCACACTCCTCTCCTTCTCTCCTCCAAATCTCTCCACTGATATTACCCTCACACTCATGTTATCCTCCTTCTCTCCACGTACTCTCCTCCCCTCCTCTACCCTCTTTGAGATATAACAAAAATAATAATAAGCCTGAGACGCTAAAGGGCAATAGCTGAGGGTCATTACAGACGCTAAAATATGCTGCCAGTTTGACTTCACAGGTCAAGATTTTTTTATTTTATTTTTTTTGCCGCTTGCTAATAGCAACTTGTAATTCCTAAATTAGTGCATACAATAGCACTGCTTCCAGTAATGAAGATGGAGACACTATTAACTTTGCAATGCATGTAGCAGAGGATGTTGTCAACACTGTCCCCCACGCTATAAGCTGAAACGCATGGCTGTTTACAATGGTCCCCTAGGCGTTCTTCGTGAAGAGCAGAGCGGCTCTGGGGCCTTCTGATCTGGACCAGCGCTTAAGTAATCTGGTGAGATCTAACCAATATGTTTAGGGGGACAATGAAGGCCTATAACTGGTCTTTCGACTTTATTACACTCCTGCCTCTGCTTGCAATTCTATGAAGTTTACTATATTTCGGAGACACTGATATTTCTTAAACAGCAAACCAATAACTTTGCTGGAACATTCTGCATAAAATTCAGAAGTTCTTAGTAGTCTGCTCGTTTGCTATAATTTTAGAGCAATAACGTTGCATACATCTACTGGATTCCATATCCACACTACAAAAGGCACCTAGTGCCGACACATGTATAAAGGCTTCAAATTCAACTGAAGCAGGCCCGCTGTAAAGCCGAGATACCCGTATACAAGAACTTTCCATACAATTTTGACTTTAATTTGTATGATCTTTCATTCTATCACCTACTACACGAAAGTCTTACGCAATGTCCTATATAGTTAATCAACAAAAGGCATAGTGTCAACACATGGACAATCGCCTAAATTGTCTAAAGTCTATATAAAGCACTTTTTTGGTACATTAACGTCACTTGTATATAGAACATTTGAATCCTAGATACACTCCAGAGAGTACGAATTGCTATTTTTCCAGCAATGGATTAGAGACACTTGATAGATAGTTTTCTCAAGCTTAATATGGACTAAGCTCAGCTGGAACACTTGTTGATTTACATTTGGACATCAACCTCATTCAAAATATAAAATTGATATCATTTGGAATTTTAAATTGAGACTTTAGCTTACTTCTATGTCAGTTTACAAAACTGGACCCTCAGATTTTGGCATAGAACTATGTATAATTGTCATTATTTCCAAGATCCAAAAAGCAACGCTTTTATTATGCCTTAGAAAGTAAGGTACTAAAGGTACAAATTATGAAATCAATGTCAACATCGGAATTCACAAAATAAAGTGAATATAATATGATTACTGGCACAGGATCTAGGAAAAAGAGTAATAATTATCCCATAAAGACCATTTCATCACAAAATTTATTTTTAAATTCATTAAATTCTTTCAATTTTTTTAGAGCATACGGTCTCTATAGACAGTTCTCTCGACTTCTGACCAACCTGGAAGTGACTTTAGTTTCCAGCCTCTTACTATGTGCCACCTAACTACTAATAAAATATGCAAGATCAAAAGTGAATACTCAGGCCATCATTCAAATGCGATTTGTCCAATTGAATAGGGCTCTAAATAAGCACATAGTATATATTTTTTAAAGAAGTTTTTAGTTCGTGAAATCCTTACTTTTGGATAGATGTTCACTAACTAACTAAAAACGTATTTAAAAAAAATATGTTATGTGCTTATTTAGACCCCTATTCAATTGGCCAAATTGCAATTGAATGAGGGACTCAGTTTGCAGCAGGTCCAATGATATACTGTATGGAGTAACAAAATCGCTGGAGAGAAAATATTTTTTGTTTTAGTAATATCATAAATCTTGTTAATACAATCACCCCAACGTTTCTGCATATATTTACATTGCCACCACATATGGAAGAGAGTACCTCTTTCCTCGCATCCTCTCCATTTACTGATGCTAAGTGCCAACTTTGAACTTTTTTAAAATATAGTTCCCTGTTTCATACACAGAGACATATAGGGCCTCATTCTATTAACGGCCGTAGGAGATGCGGGGCCGCAAGGACCGGCCGTAAGCTATTCGGCTATTCTATTCCCTTCCGGCCGGGGGCTCCGGCAGGCTTGCGGCCGGCGCCTTGCTATCCCTTGCGGCCGCTCGCGCCGGAGAAAAGCCTTTGATCTAAAACGGCCGCAAGAGTTTCGGCCGCAGGAAAGCCCCGGTTGCTATTCAATTGCTACGGGAAGCCTCTCTGCAAGGCTAAAACCGAGCCGCAGCTTACTTGCACCAAAAAGGTCTCGCTAGCACCAATTAAGCACATAATAAAGCCGAAATAAAGCCATCCTGCACTCTGAGGAGACTATAAAGTGATTGTAGGTGTTAGCAAAAATAGCACAACATTCCCCTATACTCAAATCCGTAATTTTTGTCAAATATCCGTGGACAAAGTCCCGACGGCTTGGAGCACCTCAGACCCGCAAAGGCTGCGGGATTAGCCTCCGTCAAGTGTGTAAATGGGTAAAATAGACCTACGGGTCGTAAAGGGCTAACTTACAAGTCGTAGCATAGAAAAGCCATCCTGTACTTTTATTAAAAGTGAAAGTGATGTTTGGTTTTAGAATTAATAGCTCAACATTCCCCTACTCTCAAATGCGCAAATAAAGATATTTAACTTCATCTATCATGCAAGCCCGCACGGGTTTGAATAACGAGCTACGGGCTTGGAGGGCAATCATCCGCCAAACCCGTACGTGCTTCACTAAGAAGCTACGGCCAAGTCTCAAGCCCGTAATCCTGAAATCAAACCTGAAATCAATTAACCAATAAGAAGATGACAATCAAGAGCACAAATAGTTTAAAAGGGAGTGAAATTCGTAAATCTGTGACTGTGTTGTATGCTGTCAGAGGAGGAGAGATGGAGGGAGAAGGCAGCGAAGGGCATGGAGAGCAGGACCCCCAGCCACAGGCTGGCCAGCCAGCTGCTGCACGAAAAAGGGCAGCAAATTTCACGAGCCAGGAAATAGAAACACTGGTTAGAGGAGTACAAGCCCGACACTCCATCCTAACCGGTGGGAGCGAAGTGAGGCCCAAGCAGGGGACAGATGCCTGGAAGGAGATCGCGGCTGAGGTCTCCTCGCTGGGGTATGCGAATTGTACCTGGCAGTCTGTCCAGCACCGGTACCAAGACTGCATTGACATCAAAACGAAGATGGCCAATGAGGCCAATGCGGCACGTGGAACCGGTGGTGGGCCGCCAGAAACCTTCACATACCCCAGTTGGGAGGCCACAGTCCGTGACATGATCCAGCCAGCGGCAGTCGTGGGCCTCCCTGGCCTGGTGGACTCGGGTGGGTCCCAAAGCCTGCAATGTGAGTACCATGTACACCTTAACACCCTCATATGTACGCACATGTACCCCATACAGATAGATAACTGACGTTGAATTGCACTGTAAGATATCTGGTTGTGACTACAGATATATGAGGCCGCAAAAATCATGTAAATCCAGTGTAAAGAAATATACTCGTCAGAATTGTTAGCAATGAAATATATGTCCAATACCTCCTCCCACAACTGATTATGATACCGTTTTGCAAATCTATTGATGTTACTGTTATGTTTGCTGTTGGTTCCCAGTGCATATAAAGCATACATGACAACTCCATTGCAATTGTTTGTTTATTGTCATGAGTTCCCCTGTCACACTCTACTCCATGTTAAACTGGCCCATCCATAGCTGTTTGGCTTAACACTCCTACTGCTTAGAATTCATGTACATTTTGATTATAGGTATAGCGGATGTATCCTGTTTTATGTGGGCATTTCAGTATGTGCTGGAAGAGTGCCGCCGCCGACTCTAGGGATGCGGCTGCGCTTGCGTCCCCATGTAGCCGTCAAAAATAGTTGGTACACCCAAAGCCCCTAACCCTCTAACCCTAACCCCCTAAACCCCACTTTCTAACTCTAACCCATACCCCCTAACTGTAGCCAGAACCCGAAACCCATAACCACTTACCTGGCCTGCTGGGCTGGCGTAGCTAGAGTCGTTGGCGGTGCACTTCCAGAGATGCGCACATACAACAGGATAGGTCCGGTCTAGCTGGTACATCCCCATGAGACTACATGTATGGATGTGCACACTGCAGCATATGCGGATACAGACTCTGATGGATTGCAAGTTTGTGTCGTGTAACAGCATAATCTGGACCATGTTACATTAACATGTTAACTCACATTGCTGAGGATTGGTCAAAGATTGGTCTGTCTCACACACTGGCCAACAGATTCAGATGAGCACGTGTCCTAATTAACTGCAGTTGGAACACCGCACCAGCATTACATATAGTCATATGAGCCATGGGCCCTTTCCTGTTATCTGACCGTGACTGCTGGTAGCAGCAGTGAGCAGCCTCTACATGTCACAGCATTTTCCTGGAGATTATATAATCATGCATATTTAGTGGGTTATGGTGTTGTTAAGGTAAGGGGTTCGAATTAGTGTAAGGGCTAGTGCTTTTGGGCTTCTGTGTATGGTGAAAATGATGTATATAACAGCGGCAGCGCCATCTATCAGCCCCTTGGTCCAACTGCTGCTGCCAGCAGTCGCTGTCACATAACAGGAAAGATCCCAGCCAGGATCCACAATACTAATGATGCAGATCAATTTTGATTAGCGTCAAACATTCACAGCCAATTACAAGTCACTCTGATCTCAGAGATATAGAAACAACAATACTAAAATCAAAATCTTGTCTCATTTTAGTACCAGCAGGGCGTCCCCTGCCTCCGCAGGTTCCTGCACCTTGTGAAGATGCAGGACCACCTGCAGCAACATCACCTGCAGCAGGGCCGTCATACCAAAGTCCACCTGGGCCATCCACGAGATGCCACCAATTGCCTCCAGCAATGGCCCCTCCAGCCAGGATAATGGCACCGCCTGGCTCCCAGGAAATGTGGGGTGGACAAATGTGGGGCCACCCAATGTGGTCCCATCCCAGTTGGGCCCACAGTATGGATCCCCAAGCAATGGTGCCCTGGAGCATGGGCCCCCGGCAGGGCATGTGGCCCCCGCAGAACCAGCAGGCCACTCTGGCCACTCCGGCCCAACAGGCCCCGCAGGCCCAGCAGGCCCAGCCAGCCACTCTGGCCACTCCGGCCCCACAGGCCCCCGCAGGCCCAGCAGGCCCAGCCAGCCACTCTGGCCCCACAGGCCCAGCAGGCCCAGCAAGGCCCAGCCAGCCACTCTGGCCACTCTGGCCCCACAGGCCCCGCAGGCCCAGCCAGCCACTCTGGCCCCACAGGCCCTGCAGGACAGGCCACGCAGGCCCAGCAGGCCCAGCCAGCCACTCTGGCCCCACAGGCCCCGCAGGCCCAGCAGGTCCAGCCAGCAACTCTGGCCACTCTGGCCCCACAGGCCCAGCAGGCCCAGCCAGCCACTCTGGCCCCAAAGGACCCGCAGGCCCAGCCAGTTACAATGGCCCCACAGGCCCCGCAGGCCCAGCAGGCTCAGCCAGCCACTCTGGCCCCACAGGCCCTGCAGGCCCAGCAGGCCCAGCCAGCCACTCTGGCCACTCTGGCCCCACAGGCCCAGCAGGCCCAGCAGGCCCAGCCAGCCACTCTGGCCACTCTGGCCCCACAGGCCCAGCAGGTCCAGCCAGCCACTCTGGCCCCACAGGCCCCGCAGGCCCAGCAGGCCTAGCCAGCCACTCTGGCCCCACAGGCCCCGCAGGCCCAGCAGGCCCAGTCAGCCACTCTGGCCCCACAGGCCCCGCAGGCCCAGCAGGCCCAGTAAGCCATTCTGGCCCCACAGGCCCCGCAGGCCCAGCCAGCCACTCCGCCCCGCAGGCCCAGCAGGCGACTCCGGGCAGGCAGGACACACCACTCAGCAGTGCCTCCACCGAGAGGACACAGTGCTCTGGGTCGCCGCCAGTTAGTCCGGCGCTGTCAGCGGCCCAGTGCCAGGATTTCCTGGCTCATCTCCAGCATGAGCGTGAGCAAAATCAACAGTTCATGCTGGAGATGAGACGCCACGATGCCAGGAAGTTCGAGGAGAGGAGACGCCATAATGAAAGGGTGTTTGAGGAGATGAGACGCCACAATGAAAGGATGTTCTAAGAGGTGAGGCGGCATAACCTTGGGATGGAGGAGTATGTCCGAAGGCCCAAATTGCCCCAGGCCGGAAGAGCCGCCAACCATTCGCAGATGTCGGGGCTGGCCTAGGGGAACATTTGCCAAAGGCCAGGAGAGCCAGGAAACACACAAGCGAAAGCGGAAATAGGTGAGAACATGTTCATGTTGCATATAGAAGCAATTGATGTCCAAGATCTATTGACGTTGAGGTGTTGCAATCAATGCGTATATTGTTCTAATTGATGTCTTGTTCTTATCTCTTTAGGTTCCAATTTATTGATTTTCCTGAATATCTGCCTCCAGTTTTTTTTTTTTTTTTTATAATTTGAAAGCATAAGATTAAACATTATGTATTGCTCACATTATCATTGTTTGTTTTCGTTTGTACTGTACCATGATTGGTAAACACCAACGTTATTGGATTAATACATACATCTTCCTTCAATATACCAGCCTTGTGTTAATGTAGGGTTGGGGTAACAGCTGAGAGTGGAGGTAATATTCATGAGTTTGATTCCAGTAACGGTGATGCATGATATTCGTGTTTCTGACACATGGAGAGATTAATTCAGGGTAAATATCAAAATAATTGTCGATATTTTGTGGGGCCACCATTATTTTCCTGCACTGACTTAACCCTCATGGGGATGGAGTTCCCCAGAGTTTCACAGGTTGCCACTGGAGTCCTCTTCCACTCCTTCATGATGATATCATGGAGCTGGTGGATGTTAGAGACCTTGCACTCCCTGTAACGGAGTTGGAACACGCAGTCCAATATCTACGCTGGTATACGGTACAATATCCAAGAAGCACTACAGTCTCACCATTCCCAACCTCCAATATTTGCCGACACTCAATTGGGAGTCAAATGAATACTGACTTTATTTTGTTGGGCAGAAATATATATATACACATCTCTTCCCACAGGCAATACACACATCCCCCATAGTTGGCCACACAATACACATAGAGGGACAACAGGTGGGTCACACCTCCTGGAGACTACCTGGCTACTTTGATTCAATCAGACATTGCTTAGATCATCCTTCTTTGTTATGTCTAATAATGCAAACACTTTATACAATAGACTTCCTTATCCTATGAGGAGTCTCTGTACTAGGATTATCTATTATGCCAAGGTCTGCAATAGTCTGGGCTAAGATTTTGCAGAGCATAAACCAACATACATACAGTATAACAGTATGATCATATTTTAACCATAACCATAAAACAGGGTAAAACAGTGATGGGTTCCGTTACACTCCCCACCTTCCATTTGAGGATGCCCCCACAGATGCTCAATAGGGTTTAGGTCTGGTGACCTACTTGGCCAGTTCATCAACTTTTGACCTTCAGCTTCTTTAGCCAGGCAGTGGTCGGCTTGGAGGTGTGTTTGTGGTCGTTATCTTGTTGGAATACTGCCCTGCGGCCCGTTCTTCTATGGGAGGGATCATGCTCTTTCTCAGTTTGTCACAGTACATGTTGGCATTCATGGGTTCCCTCAAAGAACTGTAGCTGCTCAGTGCTGGGAGCATGCATGCAGGCACAGACCAAACATATATGCATGTGTATATATGTTTTCGATAATATGATGTGTGGATTCCCCCTATATGCATTTACCTAATGATGTCAGATGCTGCCTCCCCTCTCTCTGCATCACTGTTTAGGTTCAAAATGATGGGTTCATCTCATATCAATGTTTTTGTGTTCGTTGTGACTTATCCATTTATCTCTGGCACTGGGGAGCTACAGTTCATTGAGGGAACCATGAATGCAAACATGTACTGTGACATACTGAAGCAGAACATGATCCCTCCCTTGGGAGACTGGGCCGCAGGGCAACATAACATAATGACCCTAAACACACCGCCAAGACGACACTGCCTTGCTAAAGAAGGTAAAGGTGATGGACTGGCCAAGCTTGTCGCCAGACCGAAACCATATTGAGCATCTGTGGGGCATCCTCAAACTGACGGTGGGGGAGTGCAAGGTCTCTAGCATCAACCAGCTCTGATGTATCATTAAGGAGTGGAAGAGGACTCCAGTGGCAACCTGGGAAGCTCGGGTGAACTCCCTGGCCATGAGGGTTAAGGCAGTTCTGGCAAATAATGGTGGCCACACATAATTGACATTTCGTGTCAATTTGCACATTTCACATTAGGTGTACTCACTTTTGTTGGCAATGGTTTAGACATTAATGGCTGTGTATTGAGTTATTGATGGGTCAGCAAACTTACTTTACATTGTAGCAGAGTGTCATTTCTTCAGTGTTGTCACATGAAAAGATATACTAAAATATTAACAAGAATGTGACGGGTGTACTCACTTATGTTAGATACTGTGGCCGTCATTCAATTGCAATTTGGCCAATTGAATAGGGCTCGAAATAAGCACATAACATATTTTCTATGAAAAATGTTTTAGTTAGTAAACATCTATCCAAAAGCAAGGTTTTCACTAACTAAAATCTTTTGGAAACAAAATATGTTCTGTGCTTATTTTGAGCCCCATTCAATTGGCAAAATCGCTATTGAATGAGGCCCTGTATGTTCACTATTAGGATGTGAGCCACTTACGGACACCTGTCTCATTTGTCTGTTTCTGTGTCATATAGATTGTTAATACCAACCTTCCCTCATGGTTGAAATCAGTAATGCAAACACACTGTGAGAATTCTATTGACACCCCTAACTGATGGTGCAGAGCACAGATGTGGAGTCTGAAGGTCCTTTCATTGATGTTCCGGAAATGCTATGGTATCAACATTGACAAGGCAGACACAAACAACATCTCGGATAAATCATATTTACTATTTACAGAAATTAACAAGGCAAGCTTGCCACAAAGCCACAGGTTGACTAATCAACACAGGTATGCAAAGGATCATGGTGGAGGGGGGTAGGATACAAAATCCAAGTAACACAGGGAAATAGCTATATGAGAGCAGAATGCAGGCAGGGAAAATTACATTGATATAGATGATCAGGGGATGTACAGTGTATCAACCAACATTAGGCAATATATTAGATCTCATTATTGTTACGACATATATATAACAGTCAATAAGGAAAGACCATATTAATCCAGAATAAGGTGATATACATATGGGGAGAGCAAAATGTATGCTTGTGTGTTAAACGGACACTCTGATGCCACATCAGAAGTATAAGTGCTCAATCAGTGAATGCTATGAGCCCATAACGTCAGTTCTCACGCAACAATAAGCAGCACATAGATAACCTTGGTCAAAAAGATGGTGACCTGACCAGGACCATATCAGTCAGATGTTACTTATTGCAGAGAACTCACAACAAACCAGGCAATATCAAGGATAGTTTGTTCTCTGATTGAGAATCTATACTCACTGTTGTTGCATATGCATAACTGAAGATTAACGTAACCTCCTTAACTGTTAAGTCCCAAGCCTGGATTTACTCTTCCCCATATGCACAGGGAGGGTCACATCAGCACTGAAGAAAATATCTTGAAGGGTTGGTGCTGCAGGCTTCACAACAGTCCAAGTAGAGGAGAGGATAGAATGTCTAAACCAATAGGTACCTATGAATCGAGATAGACTATATGAGCATACACATGCTGTGGATATACCAGGAACATCAGCTGACAGATGTCACATCACATCTGCATTGTATATTGAAATTGTCTGGTGACACATATCGGCTATTCAGTCAAGGTCATCAGATATCAAACTTGATCCAACAAAGCAATGAAACGGACATATGCACATACATGAGGACATTGACATGGCCATGGAATGTCAGGATGTTTATCGTCATGCCTTGTTCTGACCGGGATCTGGAATACAAACACACAAATAATATATTAGTGGAAACCTTACATATGCCATATGAGCAGCCACCAACAGATGTAGGTATGTCGGCACACATGTTATGCATTGGGATCTCGTACAAGCTAACCATCCGTCCGGTGATAATGATGGCCCAGACTAATTTGTCCTGATGTGGGAATATTAGGATTTGTCTAATTCTCATTTATTTGTATTGTGCAAACATATTCCGTAAAGCTGTACAGGGGAGAAGAACCAGAAAATATACAGTATGTAATATTGCCAACGCAAGAAAATGGAGGGCCCTATTTGGAGCATAAAGTCTGTTGATAAATGATTTGTTCCCAAAGGCCCACACAAGATTAGAAAATCACCACTTCCAAGTTAAAGGTAATGGACATGGGGAAGAGTAGATAAGGAATAGCAAGGTTAATAAGTAAGTCAGAGATAAATAGGAAGGAGGTTGTGTCAAGTAGAAAGATATGCATTAGTCGGAGAGGAAAGGAATCAGATGTAAAGTGCAATGCACTATTATGTAATAAGGTATCTGCCCCATGTGGACAGATAATGTAATCTGCAGATGGGACAGTCAGGAGACACATAGTTTAACCACAGCTTGAGTAAGATTAGCTGATGGGCGAATAAAAGGAGAGAGGTGGGCATGAGAGTTGAAATGAAAATTATGCAGACAAAAAGGGGAGAAGTAAAGAAGAGTCTGAGGAAAAGGCAGGGGATGTGAGGAAGAAGACAAGAGAAAACATAGTGGAAAGGGTTAATTGGGATAGTTAGCAGAAGACTTGTGTGACTCAATAAATTAAGGGTAAACAGGGGTGGGTGGGATGAGGAGAGAGATAGACAGACAGACAGACAGAGAAAGAGAGAGAGACAGACAGACCAGTGCAGCCTGCAATAGAAAGGGAAGATCACAACTATCACACATTGATACATGTTCGGACATCCACATGTGGTTCTCTACCTTGGATAGATCAAGTGGAGTATTCAACGAAGAGATCTGTTCCCCCAGGACACGTCTGCATGGTACGATAAACATTTCGGACCGCTTCAGCAATACATAAGGGATGTCATGGGAAAACGAAAGTTAGGCCTACATTAATGGAGTTATTAGTCATTTCCTCTCATGCATACATGCACATGTTTCCCGCAAATACTCACTTACAATGTAGACGACATTGATGTAGCTGATGTTCTGTTGCTGGCCAGGTCGTTTCCCATGTCTGTGTGGGTAAACAATGTGTTGACACACGGCAACAGTTCTGTAATGGCAATATAATGAGATGAGTCACACAATCCATATGATATATTGCACAATGATTCCTAGTTAACACATCCTTGAGACTATTCCTGTTATCTGACTGAGAATGCTTTTACCAGCATTCGCTGACAAAGAACAGGGGACATCCCCTCTTTGCATCACATGAGGTACATTTATTATGGTTTACAATATGCTGGTATGTTCATATATCCAGATTGCTAGGAATTGCATTGACCTCCATGGGATGTGGAATAGCATGATCAGACAATGTGAACATTACTGTTCTGGGCAGATGTTTTCAAATACGATTGTGAGGCCTATATCCATTGACATTGTAGAATACATCAGACCATCCATTTAGCTTAGCTTCTTGAGGTTGGCAGATATCAATATATATGATGTGTATGGGAATGTGCGCATACTACCATTAACGGATATCAGAGCAGGCTGTATTTGATCCAGTATGAAGAATGCGTCACGAGACATATGTTACATCACAAAGCTATCCTCTACTCAGGAAAGGCCGCAAGCTCCGGGATCAACAGCAAACTCACCGCCATCAGGCATAATCTCTGCTACGCCCATCCTGGTGGGAGCCATGTGCCAGGTGTCTAGTTATTCCCATTTGGTGAACTTCCAAACTGTTCTGCTATTTATCAATTTACATGGGTGAGGCTTGCTAAGTAGTGGTGGTGGTGAAGCAGCTTGTGTACCTGAATGAAGCTGTGAGCTACTGTAGGTGGGCAGGTCATAGCAGAAAGATCAGACAAATCCCAATCCACTAGAGGAGGAACTGACAACCCACTCCAATCTCTTTGGCCTTCAAACATTGGAGAACAGCACAAGCAGAGACCTAGCTGAATGTGCTGCAGTGGATAGGGTCATGTAGAGTCGGACACAACTGAAGAAGTTAACCAAATATAATGAAATATTCCATTGGTACTTGATATATGCCAAGTGGCGGTCTGATTTGGCCACTATTTGTATTCTCTAATGTAGATGTGATGAGCGAGATGTGTATTCTATTGTTGATCAACCATATAGCGTGCATCGAATGTGCGCTGTCATCTGCGCACTGACACATGCGCGTATCAACAACAGCAGGCCCGACAGGAGGCTAGCGGATCTAATGATTAGGATTAGGCTGTGGGGTTTAAGGGTTAGGATTAGGCTGCGGCTACAAGGGTTAGAAGGGTTTATGGCGTTAGTTCATATCACTTGCGCCCTTTCATCAACGCGCACTAGTCAAAAATATTACAACTGCGCAATGATGTGGGACCGCTCATGTCAGCTACATGTTGTCAAAACACATTTGCTGTGCGCGCCAATGTTGGGGTGACATATTCTATTATAGGGCTGTTTTAGAGGCTACAATGGAACCTGTATGTGTGCTGACCAATCAAACATATGAGGAATATTAAACTAATTTGAACTAGTGTTAATTTGGAGGCTGTAATGCTTGGGCCTCCATTTTAGGGTTACAGGCTTAAACCATGCAGACTGCAAAAACCGTAACAAAATGGATACCTTTAACCTCCAAGCACGTACGGCCTTTAAAAATGAGCTGCGGGCTTGGAGTGGAGGACAGCTCGCACGGGCTTGAATACGGAGCTACGGGCTTGGTCATTGAAGTCCGTGGGACTTGTACGGATTTTGAAATCAAAGTACAATTTGGCGATGTGCAAGCTTGAGAATGTTTGGCTAGTAATCCTCATGCCCCCCCATTATGTTCCCCATCATTTACAGTGCTTTGCAGTGCTGGATTGAATATATATTGGCTATTACAATGCTTGGTTTGCGGCCCTTCATCTCTGAACCCGTACGGGTTTGAACAAGGACCAGCCCGCGGAACTACGGGACGTAAAGTAATCCGTAAATAATATATCGGATTTGGGCTGATGTGCAAGCTTGAGAGGGTGTTGCTATTAATCCTCGTGTCCCCCATTATGATGACTAGCATTTACGGAGCTTTACAGTGCATTCTCGATTTTATATTTGCATTTTCAGTTTTCGGACTTTGCGGCCGGAAAACAAGATTTACGGGCGCTGGGAAAAAGCTTCCGGCCGTTTGCATGATATGCGGCCGGCCGGAAGGGGATATCCTTGCGGCGCCGTATAATTGAATTGCAAGGTAAAGGTAGCTCTACACGGGGCCGTAAGACGGCCGCAAGGAATCGCAGCTTTGCGGCTGTTTTACGGCCGATAATAGACTGAGGCCCATATTCTTTATAGATCCAAAGGTTCCAAACCAGTCTTCATTATGCCATATTTTACCAATTTTCTTTTCCCATACCTCCATTCCACTAGTCTTGAGTTCTTCATCTAATGTTTTCAGTATATATTTACATTTAGATATAGTCCGTTTGTTTTTATTTTCTAAAAAAAGTAATTCCACAGGAAATAATTCTCTAAAATTCTCCAATGGAAAGCCCAATTTTACTAACCTTGACTTAACTATAAAATAGTCAAACTATGTTATGTTAGACTGTGTTGTTTTTTCTAAAATAGATTGATATGGAATCAGCCTAAAACCCAGATACAAACCTGCTATTATATTATAGTTACATAGTTACATAGTTACATAGGCCCTCATTCAATTGCTATTTGGCCAATTGAATAGGGCCCTAAATAAGCACATAACATATTTTTTAAAGAAGTTTTTAGTTAGTAAACATCTATCCAAAAGCAAGGTTTTCACAAACTAAAAACTTCTTTAAAAAAATATGCTGTGTGCTTATTTAGAGCCCTATTCAATTGGCCGAATCGCAATTGAATGAGGCCCTTAGTATTTAAGGTTGAAAAAAGACTTTCAGTCCATCAAGTTCAACCTTTTAAGATCTCCTTTGATCTGCAATATGCGGATTAACTATTAATTCATTAGTTGTTAATTAATTATTAATCAATTATTTAATGTTTTTTTTTTTATTATTATTAATTAGTCCAGAGGAAGGCAAATAGAAAAAAAAAAAAAAAAAGCGAGACTTAGCCAATTGTCTAAAGGAGAAATGTTAAAAATTTTGATCATTACTGTCTCTCTAATTATCCATGATAACCCTGAATACCCTTTTTTAATTAGAAATAAATCTAGTCCCCTTTTAAAGTTATCTATCGAATCCGCTGTCACCACCTCCTCTGGTAGAGAATTCCACAGATTATCCACCCTTACTGTGAAGAACCCTTTTCTAATTTTTGCCCATTTTTTTACTTGTTAGCCAATTGATAATGTTTCAGATTTAGCATTATTAATTTTGAAATACAATTGTTTGCCAAAAGTGTTTAAGTCCTCAAATAAGTATTTTAGGGAGTTTACTGGATCTGACAAAGTGAATACAACATCGTCTGCATACAACATTAATTTATGCTGATCTTTACCCAATTTAACGCCTACGATCATGTTATTATCTCTTATAATTGATGCAAGTGGCTCCATACACAGGATAAAAAATAATGGAGACAGGGGACAACCCTGTTGAGTACCATTTGTGATGTTAAACCCTCCAGTCTCATAGCCATAGCCTTATTCCCAAACTCCTGTAATCCAAATTGACTTAATACTGCTTTGATAAAGGCCCAATTGACCCTATCGAAAACCTTCTCGGCATCTGTAAAAAATCTTTTTTACAGAGTAATTAATCAGATCCATAAGTCCTTGTGTATTATTGGAACCTTGCCTGTTGTTAACAAAACCAACCTGGTCTGGGCTAATTAATTTGGGTATATATCTGCTCAGTCTGGCTGCAAGTACTTTAGCATTAATTTTAACGTCTACATTTATCAAGGAAATAGGTCTATAATTAGTGTATAGTTTTGGGTCTTTGTCAGGTTTTAAAACGTTAATAATCAAAGCCTCTAACATTTCTGATGATATTCATCTTGATCTTTAATATTCCCAGGTAAAATTACATGTCAACAGGTTTGATTTGCATTAGTACATTGCTTAGAATTTACCAAGACAAAATGAAAAATAAAGATAATCAAATATCTAAAAGTAAAGTCAAAGATAAGAAAAGCGTTAAATCAAAAGGTATTTTTTTTTCCCCAGTAAGTAAATCTAGAGCTCTTGTTAATTCTGAGTTAGATCCTACAACACATATTAAATTGGATAAATCAGAGATTCAGATGAGCTCTGGAGAATTGGAGATTATGGAAGACTCCATGCCAGCAACTGATATAAATGAAGAGAAATTAACTATCTCTGCAATGAAGGATCTTCTGAAGGATCTTCTGAAGGATCTTAAAGTCTCGATTACTTCAGAGTTAAACATTGAAATCGCAAAACATTCTAAAGAGATTAATATTTTATCTAAGAAATTTGAGTCAATGGAAGTTCAATGATCCTCGCAGGGTGGGAAATTTGTATTTTTAATGCAACGGGGTCCTCAATGGGGACCACACTGCAAGGGTTTATGTGGGGACCTCGCAGCATGGGCTGTTAATGTTAGTTGCCGCGGGGGTACTGTAAGTACCCCCACGGTTTGAGGTGACCATTAGTGTGCCGCAGTCCCTTTAAGGAGCAGCTGCGGATCTTTAGGGGTAAATATATATTCAATGCAGCACTGTACAGCGCTGTAATTGATAGGGGACAGTAGGGGGGACATGGGAATGACATGTAGTACATTGGCTACCTGACACATCTCCGCTAGCCAATACTGTCATTTGTGGCCCCAAGTCCGCCGGGCTTGGAGAACGGGTTACTGCCTTGGGGGTCATCCAAGCCCGTAGTCCCGGGCTTGGATGACCTCCAAGGAAGCAATCTCAATCTCCAAGCCCGGCAGACTGCGGCCACAAATGACAGTATTGGCTAGCGGTGATGTGCCAGCTAGCCAATGTACTACATGTAATCGTCATGTCCCACAATGTGTCTCCTATCAATTACAGCGCTGTAAAGTGCTGCATTGAATTTATTTTTGACTTTTTAGTTTGGCAGGCTTGCACTATGATCCGTGGGCTAACGCTAACGGCCGATTGCCTGTCTTGCGATCGGCTGTAGGAAGCAGTGTTGCGGCCATCATTAGAATGAGGCACATGATTAGCTGGTTGGAGAATAATAATTTTAATTAATGGGCTCAGATAGAGAATTTAAAGAGAATTTGATCTTGAAAAATAATTAGTTTTGTATCACCTTGAGTAAGAGAGTTCTTCTCTCTTACTCAAGGTGATACAAAACTAATTATTTTTCAAGATCAAATTCTCTTTAAAGAGTCTAAATATAAATATTTACCTGCATGGAGAAACTCATTGCTCTGGGCCAAATTAAATGCTAAATTTACACGAATTCCTTTCCCAAGCCCTAATACTTCTCTTTCACTCTTAGGCAAATTGTTTTACTCTCAGGCAAATTACTCTCAGGTTGCAAATATTTAAGAGGTATATATGTAAATAAAAATATTATAGAATTTGAAGATATAAAGAGGAAATATAACATGTCAGCTCACTTATGAATGGAGTACAATAGTCTTAAGACCAAACTACATCTGAAGGAATTTAGACAGCTAACTCCGTGCGAGAATGTAATGCTCGCTAAAAATAAAAAAATTATCTTATCTCAAAATGTTTCAACTAGATAAGAGATAGAAGAGAGGGATTTAAATTTTAAAAAATAAGACTATGGGAAGAGGAACTTGAGCACTCATGGCCAATAGAAACATGGTATAATGCATTTTCTAGAACACATATATTTATTAAATACTCCACTTATAGAGAGACTTATTTCAAAGTCATAAACAGATGGTATGTGGTTTCTATTAATTTTGGAGAATAAAAAAAGATAATACTCTAAAATATTGCTGGAGGAACTGCAGACAAATTGGCACATGCTTGCACATTTGATGGAACTGTCCTGAAATTGGATAATGTTGGCATGGAATCCTTTCATGTGTATCTAAATTAATAGCTTTAAATAGTCAACCTCTGCTTGAAATGGTACTTTTTCACATCTTGTCTCCTACTATGCCCTTGGACAATAAAGCCTTTTTATTGCAGGTCTTGTTGGTAGCCAAATGGCTCATAGCATTAAAGTGAAAAAGTAGTGTGATGCCCTCATGGACTGAAATTAAAATTATCCTTAATAAGAACAGAGTCTTAGAATATGACTTAAAAAAATAGGGAATTCTTAAAGATTCTCCACATAGATGGACTGTATGGGACAAACATTTTCACAGTTTTCCCCAATTACAAGTGATTGAGACCTGCTTAATTTAATTTACATCTCACCCCCTGGAGGCAGCATTAAATGCAATGTATGTTTTTTCTTTTTTTCTGTGTCGAGTGCACAGAGTATAAGATCTGTATAAATGACTACTACAAAAATATGATTATATAAATATATTACCTATTTCACAGTGTTAATGCATTATACCTACGCATGACAAGCTTAGTGTATCAACACTGTGGTGTTGTTGTAGATGCCTTGTATGCTAATGTGTTATGTCTTATGTTCGCATATATTTTTTGAAAATGAATAAAAACTATAAAAAAATTAAATAAATATATATATATATATATATATATACATACATATATATATTTCTATGTGTGTGAGGTAAAATAAAAATGTGTGCACTATGTGAACCAAGAACTCACACCACCCTGAGGCCATACAGGGTTGGGCCTGGTAAGTACTTGGATAAGAGACAACCTGTATGCTGTGGCCCTCTGGAGAAGGAACTGGTAACCCACTGCAGTATTTCTGCCATGAATACCAAGTGGATCAGCATGGTGTGTTGTGGTCCATGAAGTCACAGAGACTGAACAATGCAAACACAATGCAAACAATAGGAAAAACACCAAAAAGCTCCTCTCTCTCTCTTGGTCCAAAAGTTTCCAAACTCCTGAGACCTGTGTGACTACTTGCTCAGCTTCAACACAGTCAAATTGTGAACCTTGGACAAGGTTTTAAAGGCTGCACCTGTCAGTTCATTAGCCTTTTTGTGGTTCCCATTGGTTCCCATGGCTGCTTCACTGCAGTTACTTTGGGCCTCATTCAATTGCGATTTGGCCAATTGAATAGGGCTCTAAATAAGCACATAGCATATTTTTTTAAAGAAGTTTTTAGTTAGTAATAACCTTGCTTTTGGATAGATGCTTACTAACTAAAAACTTCTTTAAAAAAATATGGTATGTGCTTATTTAGAGCCCTATTCAATTGGCCAAATTGCAATTGAATGAGGGCCTTTGTGTTTAATTGTGATTGCAGCAATGGCTTTGTTTGGTGTCGGAAATCCCAGCCACTTCACAGCTACAGCAGAAAGCATGTTTACAGACGTCGGCTGAGTGATCTAATTGAGGGCGTTAATGTTTTACATCAACGAGTAAGTTAAGCAGAAAAAAATTCCACAATCTATTTACCGCAGTGCCCTAATCTAGAGCACTTGGTTCACATGGAGGCAATAGGGCCCTATGCTAATCGAGCGGTGAAACTGTGGTTTAGCTGTAAATCAGCTGCAGGAGCTTTTTTTCCCTGTTACACTCCGATGTTAATCTTTCGCTCCCCGGCATTACTGCACTCAGCCCACATCTGTAAATCTTTAATGTAGGGCTTACCCAAAGCTTTACAAATGAGAAACTTCTCTAGTAGCCAATAGAAAATGAGAACATCAGGATTATTACAAGTGCCGTAACCGCGGCAAGGAACTTTAATACATACATATATATATATATATATATATATATATATATATATATATATATATATATATATATCTCAATATATTATATTTTAATTATTTTTATTTTATGAAATTAAATATATGTTACAATTGTTTTTATAGCTTCAGTATATGAAAACAAGTGTAATAGCCATGCAGGGAACCAAATGTAATTCTGCCACTATGCATATCCCTAGTACGCCCTCATTTGGAATATGGAGTACAGTTTGGGGCACCACTTCATAAAAATGACATTTTAGAGATGGAAAAAGTACAGAGAAGGACAACAAACCTAATGAGGGCAATGGAGGGGCTAAGTTATGAATATAGACTAACCAAATTAAATGTATTTTCTCTAGAAAAAAGGCATCTAAGAGGGGATATGATTACATTATATAAATGCATCCAGGGTCAGTATAAATATTTATTAAGGGAGCTTTTTGTGGTAACAGGTTTTCAACTGACAAGAGGACATCCTTTGAGGTTAGAAGTAACAAGATTCCATCTTAAAGATCGATAAGGGTTCTTCACAGTAAGGGTGGTTAATCTGTGGAATTCTCTACCAGAAAAGGTGGTGACAGCGGACTAGATAGATATCTAGTAACATATTTTGGGAGTTTCTAGCAGTCATTTCCCTGCACATATTAATTTGGGAAGGGTTAACCCTCTTTCTGGTCTGCTCTCTGCACACAGCTCTTGCTGTCAGTCTGCCTGTTGGACTTGCCTAATTCTCATATAAACAGAACTTAATTTATGATTTTTTTCTGTGAAAAAGGCACCTACTAAAAAAATTCAAAAAGTATTTCAACATGTTTTCAGGAATACATTACAGTGGTGTGCCCCAATTTGTGCTGAATCAACTGTCCCTTTAACTAAGCAATCATTGAAAGGCTTAGCAAATCTGGAGAAATGTCCTACTGATACTAGACACTGACCCCTATTTAATTCCAAGCCCATAATTATCTTCACACTGCCCATATGTCTGTGGGTTAGAAATTTACGAAAGTTACAGAAGTATTTAATTGACTCGCAATCCATGAACCAGTAAGTAGCATTTCAGGTCATGATCATGATCAATTAAGCAAGCCTGTTAGTTACAATTTAGATGGAGTCAATAGTAAATGAGAGTTTAAACTACAAACAATTAGAGTTTAGAAGTCCGACTTGCGATCCCACTCACAATCCAGAAATGTAGATATCAATAAAAATAAATATATCAACTGTTCTAGTCCATGTGGGCGGCTGATATTCATTAACTCCTTGATTCCTGTGATCAATATAATACAGAAAGTATTCTAAAGTACAGTAGTGTGTTTATATTTGCTTTTGGAGTGTTGCGAACATGTGTTTAACCAACTTGTGAGTCCTATCTAGTACTCGTATATTTTTTTTTATACATTTGCCATTTATGGGTTTGAAGGCAATTGCAGGCTTGTTGAATTGTTGCAATTAAATAGCGATTTTGCGATTTTAGCACTGGTAACATTTACGGGCTTGAAACATCATATGAGTAGATAGCACAGAGTTACGTTTTTGACAACCACAGTGCTTTTGGGCCTGTAACTCACAATTGGAATGCAAGTAGCTAAAAGCCAATTAAATATCAGTAACATTTAAAACAAAAACTTGTTTTCCACAACCCCAGAGCTGCTTACTTAGGCACGGTGAACCTCCCAATAGAAACATTGCATTTAGGTAATGGATTGTAACCCTTTACAACCCAGTAAGCAGCTCAATGCAGAAATCTACACAGCAGTGTCTGACTCCTCCTGCTTCCTTGTGTAGGTGACACACCCTATGATTCCTTCCTGCACAAACTGCTATCACAGGTTGCTACATTGTCTTAAAATGTGTTAGTTGCCTGTGGTTGGCCAAAACAAATTATGAATGTTTATGCTAATTTTAGCAGGGATATCAAGGGGTGTTAACTCACAAAAGCAAATGCTTGCAGACTCAAGAGATTTAGAAAACACCACGGTGAGTTTGTTAATGTTTATTTTGGTATTTTTTCATGCAAAAAAAATGTCTTCATACACTAAAAACTTAAATATGTCTGTAATAAAAAAACAAGACCAAGATTCACCGAGATAAATGAAATTGAATGCAGGTTCCTGACTAGATTTAATACGGCTTCTCGCTCTTTTTCTGGAGAAAAAAAAATTATAGCCAATCTTGAAAGGGGAAAAAAATTCTGAGAGACATATTGCTAGATTTAAATCTGAACACTTTTTTTCTAAAAATGGTACTAGACAGGGCTGACCTTATCTCCCTTGATCTTCACATTGGCTATTGAATCTTTAGCTCAAGCAGTAACACAAGCTAATATATAAGATCTCACTTTTTGCAAACAATATTATAAAGCTTCTAACTGACATTGTGAAATGGAGGCAGGTGGAGGAGGATTGTCCGTGGAAGGAGGTATTTGATGTGGTGTAAGTCCCATGCTATTCCGATATGTGACATCATATTTATCTCTTGGTTCTTGTGTTAAGTTCTAGAAGGAGATAAAGAAGGGGCATTGATGAAAAGCCAACCTTAGGACTCGCCACTATATAGGTTTCAATTTAGCAACTTGATTCACCAGTTAAAACACTGGACATTATTCCATATTAATATCTTAAATGATCTTGTAGAATTAAATAAATTAAATAAATCAATATTTGTAATGCTTGCAAAGAATATTTGGATTAGAGGAGTCAGATTGTTTTAATTATTATAAGTTAAGAGACTTGTTGGAAAATTGTATTAGCCATAAGAGTATGAGTCAGCACACTAACTTTGAAAAGTTTTAAATTTGGGAAAATTTAAGGGTGGAGGGAGATACGGTCTATGATATATAAACTGTTAATATGGATGCAAGGGCCTACTCTATCAACAAATCTTAAGAAATAGGAAAAGGTTGCTAAGTCTCCTATACAGAGTTGCAATTAAAATCATAGTCCTTCCTGGGGTCAAGAAGGAATTATAATTTTTTTCCTTTGAGATAATTGGCTTAGTTTCACTTGTTTTTTTCTGTTTGCCTTCCCGTGGATCAATTAATTATTAATGAATTAATAAAAAAAATCAATTGTTGATTAATAATTAATTAACAATTAATTAAAAACTAATTAATTAATAACTAATCAGCATATTGCAGATCAAAAGGAGATCTTAAAAGGTTGAGCTTGATAGACTGAAAGTCTTTTTTCAACCTCAATTACTATGTAACTATGTAACTATAGTCCACTGTGCTGAAGGCAATGTTTTGATCGGAGGAAGATGTCTAACATGTCTGGTGGTTATTCAGTCACTATGGGAGACTTACAGTTAATCCAGCAAAGTTTGGGATTTAAATTACAACTAGACCCCAGATAGTCTTGTTACATCTCCCTCTATTAAAATCACCTTACTTTTGATTTTTCAGATTTTAATGATAGTGAAAATAAAACTAGGCAAATATTGAAGGTGAAGGGAATCGCCATCATGGTTGGAAATCTTAAACTCAATTTATGATACAGCTAAGAAAGAAAAGGGTGTATATGAGTGTTTAGATTGTATAGAGAAGTATAAAACTGTTTGTCAATTTGGCTTAAATACAGAGTTAAGATTGAGGCAAATCTGAAATGATACTATGTACGATATTAATTCTGTAATGTTTGGATGAATATGTTATGTTTGATGTAAATTAATTTATATGATTACCAGACATTGTATGTGTGTGTTTGTATGGAAGAAATAATAAAACAAATGGATAAAAAAATATTACTGTCAGACTTTTTTATGTTTTATTTTGTCAGTATTCATTTAATTTCTTATGGTCTCAATATGTTAGTATCTATTCCATGAATCATATTTACAGTTGCAAGCAAAAGTATGTGAATCCTTTGGAATGATATGGATTTCTGCACAAATTGGTCATAAAATGTGATCTGATCTTCATCAAGTCACAACAATAGACAATCACACTCTGCTTAAACTAATAACACACAAAGAATAAAATATTACCATGTTGTTATTGAACACACCATGTAAACATTCACAGTGCAGGTGGAAAAAGTATGTGAACCCCTAGACTAATGACATCTCCAAAAGCTAATTGGAGTGAGGTGTCAGCCAACTGGAGTCCAATCAATGAGATGAGATTGGAGGTATTGGTTACAGCTGCCCTGTCCTATAAAAAACACACACCAGTTCTGGGTTTGCTTTTCACAAGAAGCATTACCTGATGTAAATGATGCCTCACACAAAAAAGCTCTCAAAAGACCTACGATTAAGAATTGTTGACTTGCATAAAGCTGGAAAGGGTTATAAAAGTATCTCCAAAAGCCTTGCTGTTCATCAGTCCATGGTAAGACAAATTGTCTATAAATGGAGAAAGTTCAGCACTGCTGCTACTCTCCCTAGGAGTGGCCGTCCTGTAAAGATGACTGCAAGAGCACAGCGCAGACTGCTCAATGAGGTGAAGAAGAATCCTAGAGTGTCAGCCAAAGACTTACAAAAGTCTCTGGCATATGCTAACATCCCTGTTAGCGAATCTACGATATGTAAAACACTAAACAAGAATGGATTTCATGGGAGGATACCACAGAGGAAGCCACTGCTATCCAAGCAAAACATTGCTGCACGTTTACAGTTTGCACAAGAGCACCTGGATGTTCCACAGCAGTACTGACAAAATATTCTGTGGACAGATGAAACTAAAGTTGAGTTGTTTGGAAGAAACACACAACACTATGTGTGGAGAAAAAGAGGCACCGCACACCAACATCAAAACCTCATCCCAACTGTGAAATACGGTGGTGGGGGCATCATGGTTTGGGGCTGCTTTGATGCGTCAGGGCCTGGACAGATTGCTATCATCGAAGGAAAAATGAATTCCCAAGTTTATGAAGACATTTTGCAGGAGAACTTAAGGCCATCTGTCCATCAGCTGAAGCTCAACAGAAGATGGGTGTTACAGCAGGACAACGACCCAAAGCATAGAAGTAAATCAACAACACAATGGGTTAAACAGAAGAAAATACGCCTTCTGAAGTGGCCCAGTCAGAGTCCTGACCTCAACCCGATTGAGATGTTGTGGCATGACCTCAAGAAAGCGATTCAAACCAGACATCCCAAGAATATTGCTGAACTGAAACAGTTCTGTAAAGAGAAATGGTCAAGAATTACTCCTGACCGTTGTGCACATCTGATCTGCAACTACAGGAAACGTTTGGTTTTAGTTATTGCTGCCAAAGGAGGTTCAACCAGTTATTAAATCCAAGGGTTCACATACTTTTTCCACCTGCACTGTGAATGTTTACATGGTGTGTTGAATAAAAACATGGCAACATTTAATACTTTGTGTGTTATTTGTTTAAGCAGACTGTGATTGTCTATTGTTGTGACTTAGATGAAGATCAGATCACATTTTTTGACCAATTTGTGCAGAAATCCATATCATTCCAAAGGGTTCACATACTTTTGCTTGCAACTGTATGTAATTAGTTTGTTTGAGCTGTTAATTTTTCAATATGAGCACATAAATATTAGAGAGGAATCTATGTGCAAATTTTGAGTATGCCCTCAATTTAGAGATTAAAGTGCTACTGATGTCCAACATTTTCTGTCTTGTATTTACAACATAATGCATCAAGGGTCCTGCAGATGTATTAGCACTTTGTGACCTTTTCCCTGACTAATTATGCTTTTAGCCAGACTCAAAGTTTTTAAACATATATATATATATTTTTTATTTTTTTTTCATTATACAGTGGTACTTAAATGTAGCTGAAACTGCTTGTGCCATGGGGTATTCCATTAGATTTGATGGCAGATAATAACTAAAAAATGCTCATGTAATCTGCTTATTGAAATGTGGCTTTATTAAGCCTCGGGATAGCCTTATGTTTGGGCCTACCACTTCCACTGGAAGACTGTTCGACTCATCTACTACTCTTTCCGTAATGTAGTACTTTCTCATATTACACTTAAATCTACCACCTTCCAACTTGAAATCATGACCTCCTGTTATTTAATTTGTTTTATTCTTAGACACCTCTCTCTTGAACTTTATTACATGATTTGATATATTGGAACGTTTCTGTCATATCACCTCTCTCCCTTCTATTCTCTAAACTACACATATTCAGGCTTTTTCCTTTTAAAGTGTGCCTTTTAGACCATGCACAATTTTAGTTACCATACTGGGTCTTTCCATTTTATTTTCCAATTTGAGCTTTAAGATATGCATATTGCCTATGTTGAAGCTCAGTTGGGAGAACTGGATAGGAAAATTGCAGCACTTAGCGATATAGCTCCACTGGAAATGGAGTTGGAGCTCACTGAGGAGGGTGGAGATGGGTCTAGCGAGGATGTCCAGGGAGTTAGCTGAGTTACAGTTAGAAGGGGAAGCAAGGACAACAGGAGCAGGAGGCAGGCCAGTTCTGAGTTGGCAAACACCAACAGATTAGCCAGATTGAGTGAAACTGCTGTGGATGTCCATTCAGGAATGCCAATGCCAAATAGAGCTGCTCCCTCTACCAGCCCGGAGAATAAGAGAGTTGACAGAACAGGCAGACGTATAGACAGATTTTTGTGGTAGGGGACTCTATTATTAAGAGGGTAGATAGGGTGATTTGTCATCCAGATCCCAGCAATCAAATTTACTGTCTCCCGGATGCTCGGGTACGGCATGTTGAGGATAGTGTAGATAAATTATTGAGAGGGGCTGGAAATTAACTGGTGGTCTTGGTACATATTTGTACCAATGACAAAGTTAGTGGAAGATAGAGTGTCCTTAATACTTATTTTAGAGAATTATGGAATAAGCTTAAGGCAAGGACCTCCAAGGTAGTATCTTGTGAGATACTACCAGTGCCACATGCTGGCCCAGGAAGTCAGAAGGAGCTTAGGGAGGTTAATGAGTGGCTAAAAAAAGTGGTTCACTAAGGAGTTTGGTTTTTAGCGTACTGGGCTGACTTCTCACTTGAGTACAATCTCTATAGCAGGGATGGATTGCACCTTAATAGGGCGGAAGCTTGTGTACTAGGGGATAGGATGGTAGAGAGGCTGGATGAGTTTTTAAACTAGAAGGTGGGGAGAGATAGAAGTAATGGGGTAGAAAGTGTAGAGGGGGTAAGAAATGAATTAACTAGTTATGGGGGTGGAGAAGGGGGAAGGATTAGTATAGCCAATAGGGAGGCATTACTAAGTAACTCAAATATAGAGACAGACACTTCAAAACTGCAGACTCATAACAACATAAAGTATATGCATGCTAACGCCAGAAGCTTGCCAGGAAAATGGGTGAGAATGAGTTAGAATTATTAGTACTTAATGAGAAATGGAATTTAATAGGCATTACTGAAACATGGAGGGATAACTCATGATTGAACTGTTAATCTGGATGATTATAACCTATTTAGGAAATATTGTGGCAATGGTAAAAGAGGAGGAGTTTGTCTGTATGTTAAGCCTGAATTTAAGTCTATAGTCAGAGAAGATAGTAATGCTGGAACTAGCGATAATGTTGAAATTTTATGGGTAGAGTTAAATAGCAGAACAGCTAAAAGAACATTGATAGGAGTACGCTATAAACCCCCAAAATATAATTGAAATAATTATATATTGAGGAACTGCAATTATTGTTACAGATTGGAAATGCAGCTAAGCATGGTCAAGTTTTTTGGATGAAGGAGCCCAGCAGTTCAGCCAAGGGGAGCAGGTTCTTCAGTACACTCAGAGATGATTCTCTGTCCTAGGTTATACAAGAACCTACCCAAAATTATGCTATCTTGAATATAGTTATCACAAATAATATTGATTTGGTATCAAAATGTTGAAATAGCCTAATCTTTGATAAACAGTGAGGTTTTCAATGGACAAAAAGACATCTCATGAGGTTAGAAGTAAAAAGAAAGGAAAGGGTTCTTCTTAGTAAAACTGTATAATTCTCTAACACAGGAGGTGGTAAATGCAGAATCGATAGACAACTTTACAAAGGGATTGGTTATATTTTTTTTATAAAAAGAATATTCAGGGTTATCCTGGATAGAGTATTGATCCAGGGTGAAATCTGATTACCAGTATCTGGGGTCAGGAAGGAATTAATTTTTTTCCCCTTTGAGACAATTAGCAAAGTTTCACAGTTTTTTTTTTCTCTGGCCTTCTGTGACAATCTAGGGGTAGGGGCTATTACTGGCCAGGGCCACCTGCTATAGATTATAGGCTAACTACCCATAAGAACCGTTTTTGAAAAAAAAATCTTGGCACCAGCACCCTGATATCGGGCTTCATATCAGTCAGGTTCTCTCCATCAGAAATCAGCACTTCCAGGAGTCTTAGTAACCTTCCTGTGGTAGTGACCAGGACAAGTTACTTGTAGGGTGGTGATAGAATCAGTATCACAGACACCAGAAGCAAATAAGAGAACATACCAGTTCTATATGTCTCACTAGTGAACTGATTTATTTTTGGAAAGTCAAACAATATTTATAGGGGTTAGATACTGAAGGGGTGTATACAATACAATAATGACAGGGAGTAACAGACAAACACAGGAAATCAACTCCACATGAAGTCTAATAGTCAGGCATCCTGTCTGGCACCTGTGAACAACAGGCCAACCTCCAATACACACATGCTGTCTCTAGCTGTCTAGCACATCAGAGATGTAATTAGCTTATTTGGCAAACAATGGGACAACACAGATTACAATACAACCACTGTTTCTCATTGTAGACCTATTTTGTTTAACTGTTTCATGACCATTTAGATAAAGTTTAAACATAACATAGTAATATAACATGTGTAATTACATATAACATACAGGATAAGGCAGACACATATGCCATATGAAGTATGGTGGTACAATATGGCCCTATGTTTTGGGGCTATGCACCACATTCCCATGTGGCAATATAATTCCCCTACCCATTTTCCAATGGGGCGGTATGTCCTCTATTGGGGCTCAATGCACCAGGATCCAGGCTCTGGAAAGGAGTCCATGACACCTTCCTTTGAAACAATTATCAATTAACAATGAATTTGCATATTACAAAGATTAGAGGAGGTCTCAAAAGGTTGAACTCGATGCACCTCAATCACTTTAATTATTAAAACAAATACTTTAATAATTAAAAGTATAATAATAAATGTGTTTTTGTGCGGTTTCACTAAGGCCTGTCTCTACCATCTCTGTTTGTTATGTATTGATCTTATATTCAGAAACCTTATAAAATTTTGCTATTTCTTTTTATACATTTCTTAGCTCTAAAAAGCTTTTCTGAGACCAAGCAGTATGTCATCCACATAAATGAAAGTTTTAAATGCCTATTTTTTTTTATATATAAATATTTAAACAAATTCTACCTGATGTCTCAATTACTAAAGCAAAAGGGTGAACATTCCGGTCTAATTCCTTTTTAATTTTTATCTTTCCTAATCTATCTTCAGGAAGTTGAATATTTGCTGTTGGATATCGGTATACTGCTCTGTGGTATATTCAACTGGTAATTCAAATAACTTCATTGTCTCAAATAGGAAATATCACAAAATTCTGTCAAATTCCTTTTCTTCATAAAGCAACAATAGAATAATGGTTCTCTTGTCTGCTTATGATAATTAGTTTTACAGCTTCTAGGCTTTGCCTCACTGTCTTTAAGGCATTTATAATAAAGCTTTTACAAATAGTATTGAGAGAGCAAATTAATATATTTTATACTATATACCTGAAGGACCACCACTTACAAGTTGTTGACTACTTCTGCTGTGTGATCCTGTGTAATTTCTGAAGTCATTTTAGAATTATTATTTATTTTAGCATTTTTACATCAGTTTAAATGCCAAAGATTGCTCCAATTATAGAACAATTGCACTCAATTCACACACAAGCAAGGTAATGCTTAAGATCCTACAAGCTTGGGTCCAACAATATATTTACTGGGAAATACTAAATGTGCAAGTCTGGTTCCGCAGAGGAAGAGGCACAGGAAATCGAATTGCCAATGTTCAATGGATAATAGAGAAAGCAAGAGCGTTCCAGAAAAACATTTACTTCTGCTTCATAGACTATTCTAAAGCCTTTGACTATGTAGATCACAACAAAATGTGGCAAGTTCTTTAAGAGATGGGAGTACCATATCATGTACCATATCAAGAAACCATGGTCAGAACCAAACATGGAACACCATTATGGTTCAAGTTGAGAAAGGAGTGTGACAAGGTTATATATTGTCACCTTATTTATTCAACTTGTATGCAGATTACATCATGCGTAAGGTCTGGCTGGAGGAATCCAAAGCCAGAAATACCAACAACTGCAGATACGTGGATGATACTACTCTGATGGCTGAAAGTGAGGAGGGTGAAACAAAAGAGTGCAAAAAAAAACAAAGATCATGGTAAACAGAAATCTCTTTTCTTGGTAGATAGATGGGGAAGTAGTGGAGGCAGGGACAGATTTTATTTTCCTGGGATCCAAGATATCTTCAGATGGTGACTGTAGGAAAGAAATTAAAAGACAATCAGCCTCATTTAATTCAATTGCAAGTAGCCGATTTCCTGCGATCGAGTTGTGGGTCTACTTTTACTCTGCTATTCAATTGGCCGGGCCCACAAGTTAGGCGCCAGTTGCGAAAATCGGAAACATTCTCTCAGCATGATTAGCAAATAGAATAATTCTTATCTTGTATAGCTATGTACATGCATCTTGAAAATAGAGTCCGGGAACTCCTGCGCTTTGTAGCTCTGCCTTCTATTGCGCTTCATAGTGGACTGGCTTGTGGATGGTGGCTGTTTTAGGTTTTTACCTTATTACATTTATACCAGTTTGACAATTTCATATTTGTTATTACATTGTGTATACGGATACAGTCTGTATCAAAACCATGATGATATAAAAAAATTCTTGTAGCACAAATCTTAATAAGCAAATATTATTATAACAAAAGATTACCTTATCATTCAAGAGTTTTGGGTCAGTAAAGTTAGATAATTAGAATAGTTTAGTTAGAAACAGTAGTTTAGAATACGGGGTAAGTGACAGTTCCACCACCAGTATATCGTTTTTTCACAGAGCAGTGTAGTTAGCAGCAGATAAAGCAGGGGATAAGTGGAGGGTCCCCAGATCTGTCAACATAGGCAGATCAGAGACTGACCCACTTTACTAAACACCTTCAAACATATATATGATTAATTAAAATAAACACCAAGCACTTTAGCACTCCATTTATCTAGCACTTTAGATCCCATATAGCACCTTACAGTAATTTCTTTGCACCTAGACCAACGGCATCAGACTCTTGCACAATTAAAAAATATATCTTCAATTAAATCATAGAGATATTACAATTAAATTAATAAGACCATTATTTATTTAAAATCTGTATTTATAGACAATGTGAGATCATAATTTTATATATGTTTAAAAACAATATATGTATGTTTAAGTAAATTATTACGGATATAGTTGCTCTGTTTTCTATAAAATTTCAGTGACATTGATTTTGTATTTGCTTTTAAGGTGCTCCAATTTGGGGGGGGAGGCGGAGCTAGCGTCCTAAGATGGCGGACGCAACTGACTAGAGCTCCGTGGCAGGCTGGGGAAGACAAGAGGGCAGCAGTCTGTACACACCCCAGTCAGGCCCCAATCGGAGGGGGAACAGGGGGAAACCCACGGATCGGGTTTTTTAGCTTCCAGCCCGCTGCAGAGACCGCGGGATGGCTGTGCTGCATGCAGGCGCGGGCCCTGGGGGTACTTACAGAGGAAGCAGCCACCAGCAGGAGAAGATCCCTGCTGCAACGCAATCACACCTGCGACACCCCGGGAGATAAGGGGCGCAGGCAGCAGGCTGAGAGAAGCCAGACCTCTTCCCAGCAGGTCCTACCTTAAGAGGCAGGTGAGAAGGTGATACCCCTGCCCCCCCCCCCCCTGGGAGAAGAGGCCACCATATAGCACCCCACAACCCTCAGCTATACCCCCCACCCTGAGGAGAGATTTTTTTTGTGTGGGAGGGATGCCCTAATACTCTACAGCCTCCATTTTGATCCACCCATGTGGCTGAGGCACTCTCATCCCACTTAACACCAGGGACTGACAACAGGGAGGAAAGCTCCCCATACAGCACATCCCTTATTCAGCACAGACTTTGCTCTGATCAACATAGATTCTACAAAAGTGACTGTATTGGATCACTGGGAACAGCTTAAAACTGTCACTGCATTCACCTGAATGAGCCCTTTACTTCAGGTACCCCTGAGTACCCTATGAAGCCCTTCTACACAGATTATTCATATTGTCTAAAGTATACATAATTTAGGTCACACAAGTTTGCAATTTGCAGTCTGACCCACCCAAAGCCAAAAAAAACAACTTCACTCTGCAGCCAGAATATCTCTCATATTTTTATCTCTATTATTATTATTATCGTTTATTTATAATGCGCCAACATATTTCGTAGCTCCATCTTCTGGCTGTATATTATATTGGCTTTGGAGTCTCACTTACAAGCATTTTTTAATCCATATACATTGTATAATACATAAGAAATTCCTCAAATACACCTAAAGAGCCCGAATTGGACCTCTACCTAGACCCATTCTCAGGCTGAATACGTTTCGATACGCCAACGTATCCTGGCAATCAACATGGGGTAAAAAGATTAGCGTCAAGGGGCTCTGAATGAGGCACAACCTCAAACATCAGCCGGACTCTCCCCAGAATCATTACATTATCCTTGCATTAAATGGCAGACTTTAGGGGGGATCCCGTATGACCACCTGACCCCAAATACCAACTACCTCTAAATTGTCAGAAAAGAGAAATAGAGAATCCTCTACATCTGCTCAAAATGGGCAAACCAAAGAAAAATATACCTCCAAGGAGCATATCGAAGCACTTCAACAAGCCTGAGCGCCCCCTTCTCTACCACAAAGTTCACCCTCCAGGCAATCTGAATCATCAGAGATTGAGGGGGAATAAACAAATATTATGCCTGACATGAATCTATCTGCCAAATCAATTGCTACAATTGGGCAAATGCTACAAGCTCAATCGGCTCAACTGGTGAGAGATATCAGGATAGACCTATATGAGCTGGGCCAAAGCACTAATCTGGTAGAGGAAACAACATGATAGAGCTGAAATCTCAACCTTGGCTTCTAAAGTTCTAGCCCAAGAAGAAAAAATAGATGACCTGGAAAATAGGTTGAGGCGACACAACATTAGAGTGCATGGAGTACCAAAAGAAGTTCCAGATCTGGTGCAATCTCTCACAGCCGTAATCACTAATATCGTACCAGACTTATCGGATGGTTCCTGGGAGATAGAACAAGCTCACAGAGCATTGGGAGCCTCCAGAAACCAAGAACTCCCCAAATACATTATTGTATGCTTCTTGAGGCAAAGAACAAAGGATCTGATCCTTAATGCCTCTAGGAAACTGTCTAACATCAAGGGACCAGATGGATCTCCCCTTCAAATTTATGTGAATTTATCCTCACTGACATTGGAAAAGCGTAAAGCCTTGAAGCCAGCTCTTGCTGTCCATATCAGACACAGGATACCCTACAGATGGGGATTCCCTTTCTCCCTTTCTTTTCAATTCAAGACTTCTTACTCGATCCACTCACTGGAGGAATGTGTTAAGCTTTTTCATCACCTTCAACTAGCAACTCCAGATGAGATTGGCTCCACTCAGGATCAACCATACAAGTACCCTCCAAAATTCAGTCGACCCTCAGGAATCCAAACCGCCCGACACCTGCTCCAGACCCACAGTGGACTCTCACGACAGATCCCTCAGCAGCATCTTCCAGCAGGCTGGGCCCTGCTCAAGCAACGGCGGATGGATGATTTTCTAAATATTTAAATGTTTATTTTAAAAAATTTGAGGATTCTGTCAAGTTAGTTTACAGTTTCCGAAAGTTTACCCAATAACAAAGCAGTTATGTTCATTCAGATAGGATGGTATTGCTTAAGGACTCTTAATTTTCGTTTGCAGTAAAGGGGTTACTTGTTGACTTCTTTCTCTCTTATACTGTTGGAGACCTTTGTGGGGTTCAACCTATATTTCTTTTTATCTGGTACGAATGTTTAAGGCTATGTTATTGTTTTATATGGTTTATTAGTAGAAATGTCAATATGCTAAACTTCCTCTCTACCCTTCCCTTCCCTAAAGGCGTTCTTAAATGTACCAGTCTGATTCTTCCGACTCAGCAGGGAGTGGTGCCAGAGCTCCTGCAACTCCTCGACATTCGGCCCAGCTCCGAATCCACTAAGGTAATTACACTAGTGCGGATGTTTTGGGCCTCCACAATCTCTAATGGCTAGTTCACACTATACTTTCATTACACATAATGTAAGGGGCTTCAACTCCCCTTACAAGAGGAGGAAGGCCTTTATCTCAAACAAGCCCTCTGTACTTTTCCTCCAAGAGACCCACTTTGCCTTAAATCAAATCCCCTCGTTCTTGCACAAAGATTATCCACTATTTTATGCCTCATGCCAGAAAACTAAAAAAGCCGGCTATCCTGATTCACAAAAACTTCCCATTTAATATAATTCACAAAAAAATAGACAAAAAGGGCAGCTTCGTTATCCTCACAAGTACGATATTAGGCACTAAGATTACCTTGGTTTCCATTTATACCCATACTACAGCTCCACATCAAACTCTCATACATTTACTAGAGACACTAGATGCCCAAGAAACGGGCAAGATAATCATAGTGGGAGACTTCAATCTAGTTTTAAATCAAGACCTTGACAGGTCCAAAAGGCCAAGTGTTAATCGATTCCCTGAAAAAATTAAAAAAATTAAGAATCTCATACTAAAACAAGGCTTGGTTGATGCCTGGAGGGGGCTTTACCCAACGGAGAGGGAGTACACATTTTACTCGTCTGCTCACAAATCCTAGTCCAGGATTGACACTCTATTTATAGATGCTACTTTATTAGAAAAAGTTAATATTCGTATATTATCCCTTGCCCATGGGCGGACCACAGTTTAGTGTCTCTAGTTCTAAATCTAAACCCTAACTCAGATATGCCAAATGCATGGCGGATAAACAATATGCTACTGTCAAACCTTGTTATACAGGACCAAGTTACAAAGGAATTAAAGGAATTCTTTCAAATAAACACTAGCCCCCATACTAATATTGGCTGTCTTAAGGTAGAACATAAGGCTTATATTAGGGGCACCTGCATATGCTTGGCCTCCTCTTATAAAGAAAAATTTAAAAAAACGGGAGAACTCATTGACAACAGAACTTCTCAATCTTGAGAAACAAAATCAGCAATATCAATCAGAACTTGATAGTATCCTCTCTGATCAAACAGAGAAGGCCCTAAGAAAAACTCCAAACAAATTTTTCGCCCAAGCAAACAAACCTGGCCCCCTCCTGACCAATAAATTGAATGCTAAATACCATCAATCTAAAATTACACAGATTAAGAGAACAATAGGCTCAGTTACGATGGACCAGGCACAGATTCAATGTCTACAATTAGGTAAATCCCCGGGGCGGGTCGGCTTCTTTAATTTATATTATAACTAATTTGTAGATGTCCTGGCACCTCATTTGGTAGCATTATGTAATGCTATTATACAAGGGGATCAGATGCCCCCAGGGCTAAATCAAGCAAACGTTGTCTTTTTTCCCAAGGCGGGGAGAGACCCGCTAGAGGTTAAAAATTATCGCCCGATCTCCCTGCTAAATGGAGACATCAAAATATTAGCTAAAATAATGGCAAATAGGATCTCTAGCTTCCTACCTAAACTTGTCCACAAAGATAAAGTTGGCTTCATCCCACACAGACAAGCTGGAGATAACATTAGGAGAGTAATGAACGTACTCCACCTAGCTCATCACTCAAAAACCCCACATTGCATTCTAGCATTAGATATAGAAAAAGCCTTTGATTCACTAGAATGGCCATATCTCTATGCCGTTTTGGCAATTTTGGTTTCACAGGTAACTTCATAAATCTCCTCAAAACCTATTACCATTTCCCTAAAGCAAATTAAAAATGACTGAATGAAGAATCAAGGCAGGGATGCCCATACTTTTTGCCCTGGCCATGGAGCCATTGGCACAGACAATTAGAATCTTCCCCAAAAATCCAGGGCTTGACGTTGGGTAAGCAAAATTTCAAATGTCTCTTTGCGGACGACCTGTTATGCACTTTAACAAACCCTACCACCTCTGTCACGGCCCTTATGGAAGTTCGGAACAATTTCAAGTTAATCTCAGGCCTACGAGTCAATGTAGATAAGACGGAAGTTCTAGGATGCCAATTTTCAAATTCAGATCGGGAATTATTAAGGAACTCATTTAACTTTTCTTGGCCCAAGGCTCACTGAAGTTATTTAGGAATTAAAATCACCCCAAATATCTCAGATCTTTACAAATATAATTATCTATTACTCCAATCACATATATAGTTGTGAGCATGTGGGTTGCTGTTACCGCTGCGGGCTCGCGTAACGAGCCTGCGGCCCTCGCAAAGCGAGGGCGGCAGTTGCTGGCAAGGAGCGCCAAAAGCGCACAGCAAGGGGGGGGGGGGCACCCAGGACCTCTGCAAGTGAAGTTACACCTCCATTTAAGTCCAAATTCCCAGTTCAGACAAACGAAAATCCCCTAAGCAAGAGAAAAAATGGCCGCCAAAAAAAACGAAAGCGAGGCTCAAAGACCCAGGACCGCCAGGCCACGTAAGACTTACCCAAGAAGGCATCCGAGATAAGCTCAGAAACCCGCATTAACCCCACGGGATCCGAGATAAGTTCGGAGACCCGCATTAACTCCACATTAACCATCGCAGTGGGGGTCCCAATCGCATGCGATCGGGGACCCCCGCTGCAATGAAAATTCTAAATTACCGTTTATGGGTCCTTAATGTCTCTCATGGAAGTCAATAAAAACCTTCATAAGCCATTAATAACCCTGGCACTAATGGGGGTCAATAAAGACCCACCATAAACCCCTAATTAGCCCTGTCACTCATGGGGGTCAATACAGACCCCCATAAGCCCTTCATTAACCCTGTCACTCATGGGGTCAATACAGACCCCCATAAGCACTTAATTAACTCCCTCACTCATGGGGGTCAATACAGCCCCCCATAAACCCCTAATTAACCCTGTCACTCATGGGGGTCAATACAGACCCCCATAATACATATCATTAACCCTGTCACTCATGGGGGTCAAAACAGCTCCCCATAAACCCATAATTAACCCTGTCACTCATGGGGATCAATAGAGACCCCCATAAACCCATAATTAACCCTGTCATTAATGGGGGTCAATAAAGACCCCCATAAGCCCATAAATAACCCTGTCACTCATGGGGGTGAATACAGACCCGCATAATACAGATCATTAACCCTGTCACTCATGGGGGTCAATACAGACCCCCATAAACCCATAATTAACCCTGTCACTCACGGGGGTCAATAGAGACCCTCATAAGCCTCTATTTAAGCCCATCAATCCCATAAGGGTATATTATGACCATTGTGGGCCTGTTACAACCCAACATTAACCACATAAGTGACATGACGTTCCTCAAGGACCATCATGCCACTAAGTATAAACACTACACTGCACTATACCCCCCAATAAAATATTAAATATCAATTAAACACCTCTACAATAACCTATTAACACCTACACTACCTACCTACCTCTTAATAACCTGCGCCACCACTCTAATTACAAAAAATAAAAAAAGGAACCTTACAGAAAATAAAAAAAATACATTGCAACCCCCCCCCCCCCCCACTACAGAAAAAAAAACAATTACACACCCGAAAAGGAAATACATATAATACATACAATGCAAATAAAATGAAAAACAATACAATACACCCCTATCTAATATACAATAAATACTATCTATCTAATATACATCCTATCCATCTAATATACATCCCCAATCTATCTAAATAAATACCACAATCTAATATACAATACATGCTATCTATATATAACACATACCCCTAGCTAACATACAATAAATGCTATCTATATATAAAATACTCTAATTCTAAGCTAAAATAAACTAATTAAGACCACTTACCTTTGCAGATGTCCCTTCGGATCAGCCACCTAGGAAAAAAAAAATGAAAACAAAATAGTGCAACACATTTACAGTAAATAAATAAACATTATAAACATTCTAAATATTCTACTCACCTTTCCAGCATGTCCCCGTCCTTCTTCTTTTCTTCTTCTCCGGTGCGGCCCCTGTTAAAAAAAAAACATAACATTAGTACACATACATAAACATAAAATAAAATAAACAGAATCTACATTGTACTTACCTCCCCGCGATATCTCCGGCCTCCTCCTCTTCTGCCCCGCCTATGAAAAATATAAAAATAAAAAAAATAACAGAGATCCGCACTCACGAACATGCCCGACGCTAATGAGCCTCCCGGAGCCTTTTCCGGAAGAAAAAAGGCAATGGCGCTTTCTGATTGGTTGAAAACGCGGTCTATCAAATTCACCCAATCAGGAGGAGCCAATGTGTGAGCCAATCAGAAAGGGATACACCCTAAAATCCTACTCTGATTGGATAATGCACCTGCCAATCTTTATTTAAACCAATCACAAGGCACAGATGCCTTCAGCCAATCACAATGGAATACACCCCCACAGGGTGATTGGCTGGAGGCATCAGCGCATTCTGATTGGTTGCACTGACAATAGCCAATCACAATTGTATACACCCCCACGTACTGATTGGCTGAAGGCATTTGCGCCTTCTCATTGGCTGTTGCCAATGTCAATCAGTATTACAGCCAATGGGAAGGTGCAGATGTCTTCAGCCAATCACCCGTGGGGGTGTATCCCATCGTGATTCGCTGATGGCAAAAAAACCTTCTGATTGGTTCAAATAAAGATTGACAGGTGCGTTATCCAATCAGAGTGGGATTTTGGGGTGTATCCCTTTCTCATTGGCTCACAATTGTCGTCTTCTGATTGGCTGAAAACGCTGTCTATCAAATTCAGCCAATCAGAAGCCGCCATTGCCAATTTTATTCTGGAACACTCCGTAGGAGGCTCCGTTAGTTTTTTAACCTTTATTTTTTTTAGAGCGAAGATTTTTTCAGGGCCCAGCTGGGGCAGAAGAGGAGGAGGCCGGGGACATCGCGGGGAGGTAAGTACAATGTATATTATGTTTATTTTACTTTGTTTTATGTTTATGTATGTGTATTAATGTAATGTTTTTTTTTAACAGGGGATGCACCGGAGAAGAGGAAAAGAAGAAGGACGGGACATGCTGGAAAGGTGAGTAGAATATTTAGAATATGTACTATGTTTATTTATTTTATGCAAATGTTGTACTAATTTTTTTATGTTTTTTTCCCCTAGGTGGCTAATCTGAAGGGACATCTCAAAGGTAAGTAGTCTTAATTATTTTATTTTAGCTTAGAATTAGGGTTTCTAGATAGAGATAGCATGTACTGTATATTACATTGTGGGATGTATTGTACATTAGATAGATTGGGGGATGTATATTACATAGATAGGATGTATTGTATATTAGATAGATTGGTATGTATATTACATGGATAGGATGTATTGTATATTAGATAGATTGGGGATGTATATTAGATAGGGGTGTATTGTATTGTATTTCATTTTATTTGTATTGTATGCATTGTATTGTATGCATTGTATTGTATGCATTGTATTGTATGCATTGTATTGTATGTATTGTATTTTATGTATTATATGTCTTTCCTTTTCAGGTGTGTAATTTTATTTTCTGTAATTTTTTTTTATTTTCTGTAATGTAGATTTTTACTTTTTTGTGATTTAGGTTTTTTTATTTTCTGAAATGTGGATTTTTTATTTTTTGCGATTTAGGTTTTTTCTTTTATGTAATGTAGATTTTTGGTGACTTTAGTTTTTTTGTTTTCTGTAATTACAGTGGTGGGGAGGGGGTTATTAGAGGGTAGGTAGTGTAGGTAGATAGTGTAGGTGTTAATAGGTTAGTGTAGAGGTGGGTTAGTTGATATTTAATGTTTTATGGGGGGTATAGTGCAGTGGAGTGTTTTGACTAAGTGGCACTTATGTGGTTAATGGTGGGTTGTAACAGACCCATAATGGTCATAATATACCCGTATGGGACTGATGGGATTAAATAGCGGCTTATGAGTGTCTGGATAGACCCCCATAAGTGACTGGGTTAAAATGGTGTAGTGCTTACACTTTGGGTCATGAGAGTCCTTGTTGACCCTCATGGCACTTATAGTGTTATTACATGCATTCATTACTGTGTTAGAGGGGTCTATATAGTTGAGGCACACAGTACACTCACATTGTGTGGCAAACAGCATTTCAACACTTTCTTTTATTGCACCGTCAGTTTTTGACAGGCAAGTCGCTAGTATATACTATTAGCAGGTAAAAATCATATTGCCAAGAGGGAGAAATTGCTGACCTATGCTTAAAAGAAATTCTTTAATAAGATAAACTTCATAATGATTAATGAAAGACTCATACACACAGTTTCCGACACATATTCTACATTATGATCCATTTAGGAAACTTGGATTTCCTCGACTCACAGTATAGATTTAAGATAAAATACATTTCTGTTGGACTGTTGTGTGTGGATCTGAGGTGGGCTGCTCGGGATAAGCGAGGCCTGGCACCCTCTGTGGAGACCGGATTGAACAGTGAGTTGACGCTCTTTATCAGTATAATACTAACTTTAAGATTTTGGGAAAAAATATATATATATTTGTATATACATATACATATATCACCTTTACTTCCTTCCCTTCCCTTCCCTTCCCCCTTCTTATTATCCCTGTTTAGCTATATATTTTTATTGTTGAAAACGGAAAATCGTTGGTGGTGATGCTCACTTAAAAATTAATAATGTATATCTTCAGGCCATGTTGATTCCTTCTTTATTTTTTTTTGTGTATCCTTTACACCAACATGTACATGCCATGGTTTGTGACTGATATCATTTTGTTTCCCTTCTGTTTTATCTTACATATACTTGTGAGCCAATAAAAATGATTGAAACATAAAATGCTCCAATTTGTCAGTAAGCCCTTTACAAGACCTCCTTGGTCCCATTAACCTGTGGTTAAATTTTTGCCATTTGCAGGCTTGATGGAGGGGAAATCAGAGCAATAGAATGGCGATTTGTGATTTTATCGGCCACAACTCTTGCAGCCGTGAAAGATCAAGGGCTTGCAGGGAAGTAACTTGCGATTTTACGAATCGCAATGGACCTCAGCAGGTAACCCAATTAAAGCCCGCAAATGGAAGGCAATTGAATAGCAAAGTAGCTTGTGACTTCCATTTGTATGCCCAGATCTCAAAATCGCAGTAATTGAATGAGGCTGAATGCTTCAGAGGACGAAAGCCATGACAAGCTTGGACAAGCTAGTAAAAAGTTAAAATATTACGTTACCGACAGAGGTCTGTGTAACGGATCTACTGGCACCCCGACCGGGTACCTCCGTTGATGGACGTGTCCTAGTTTGCGTCGAGGCCTACAAGCACCGCACCGGACACCACAACCCCCACAGACTCGTTACAGCTCAAGGGAGTATGCAAAAGCATAGCAATCCCCAGTAGCATATAGCGATCCCCTCCAATAACGAGACGAGGCTACGTTTTGAAGGATCAAGTAGTACTGAACTTTATTTTGTTGTGCAGAAATATTTATACACATCTCTTCCCACAGGCAATACACATGCCCATATTTGGCCACACAATACACATAAAGAGAACAATAGGTGTGGTCACACCTCCCCGAGGCTACCTGGCAACTTTGATACAATCCGACATTGATTCAATTACACTTCTTTGTTCTTATCTGAGAATGAAAACACTTTATACAATAGACTTCCTTTATATTATGCGGAGTCTCTGTAACAGGATTATCTCCCATGCCAAGTAGCTGCAATAGTCTGGGACAATATTCTGCAAAGCATAAACCAACATACATGCAGTATAATAGTAGGATCATATTTTAACCATAATAATCATAAAACAGGGTAAAACAGTGATGGGTTCCGTTACAGTCTGCATAGAAAAAAATATGCTTTTACCAGTAGTAACATTTGGATGTTGGACCATAACAAAGTCTTGGCGCTGTGGAATTGATGCCTTTAAGCAGTTTTCTCCTGCACTACAATTCAGAGTCCCTTGGACTGCAAGAAGAGCCAATTAATTTAATTCAGGAAATCAAGAAAAACTAATCACTGGAAAATATGAGCATATAGCTGAAGCTCAAATATTTTGTCCATATCATGAGACAACAGGATTCCCTAGAGAAGATTTGGATGCTGAGAAAGATTGAAGGCACTCAAAGAAGGGGGAGGCAGAGGCGGAGATAGATAGATAGATAGATAAGATTATTGGAGCAACAAACTTGATGGAGCTCAAAGGGGCAGCGAATGATGTTCTTGGCGTGCTGCAGTCCAAAAAATCATGGAGAGTCGGACATGACTAATCAACAACATGTTTTTCATGTTAAACCCATTCTTTAGTTCACCATTAATATAAAAATGTACATTGCTGTATCTCTTTTGAACTCATTGTCCTGAGCACTACTGAAAGAAAGGTAAAGATTTCAACTGTAATCACAGTAGGACGCCTTGGTAGCTTTTAAGTAATTTTTTCAGTTTAAATCTTTCACTCTTTCAGTAATGCCCAGGAAAATAGAGAGGCAGAGAGGGGTAGAACAGCAGCCATTAATGATGTAAATTGTGTTTTTAATTATATTTCTGGCTAAACTTGTGCTGCTGTTTGCACATGCATTTTTAATTTAAAAACAAGTAAATAAATAGGTTTAGCATGCCCCTTTATGTAATCTGTGAGAAGCAAAATCCATTTTCTTTCGGTCATAAAGAAGTCCAAAATAAATCCTTAAAATGGCATTTAATTTCTGTTGGAGCACCTCTTGTTTTTTTTTAAACTTTAGCAGAGTGTGCATCTAACAAAAATGTTCCTACTTTTGGTGATTAACACCATCTAGATAATCTAAACGAAAATGTATTACATTTTGAAACCTACAGTAAAATTAAACTTTATTGAAGATTGTGATGTAGATAAAATAATAAAAATATGTGTGCAACTACAAAATATGAATCCATTAATTATACATATGTACAAAAATGGGCTAATGGATAGAAAATAGCAGCAAGAACAAGGCCCTTATGGGTCATCCTGTTTGTTAGTTGTCTTAACAGATATCCACAAGCTGACTATGTAAGCTTACAGTACGTAATGTGAACAAAATCTAAGATTATGGAGGTCCAATTTATGTAGAAACTTTAATGATTAAAAACAAAAAGATAAGAAAAAATGGGGAGAAGTGCACCACCTCCTAGTGCCAAATAACAGATATCAATTTTATTAAATAAATCATTATCAAAAACTCACATTTTGTAACCTCAGCACAAGGGTGTAGGAACTCCAAAAATTCTAGGGGGGGGGGGGTTGTAATGAAATGAACGTGGGCCCAAACACAAAAAGGGTATGAGTATGTCTGTGTGGGTTTAAATGGAGGCCAGAACTAGTACACCTATTGTACTCTGCACTTTAGTATACTAAACAGAATTCATTTTTTGATGCAGGATTATAAAGAGTTAAAAAGGAAACACTATTATAAGCCCTTGGACTGTCCCTGAGACCTTTTCTGCCAGTCCTCAGAAAGTAAAGGAAAATTAGGTGAGGGATGAGAAAGAGGTATCAATAGGGTAATAAAGAATAATGACAAGAGATAATCCATTGGTAGTAACATAGCTAAACTAATAGAAAAACATTGGCAGATTAGATAGGCCTAATTCTTCTGAGAGATGTTTTTCTGGGTTGTCTAAATTAATGCCACATCACTCTTAAAATACAGCATAAATATATTACTCTGTATAGACCAATGGTGAGCAACAGTAAGCACATGTGGCCCCTAACCTGTTCTCTGAAATGGGACAGCATGACCCTCTTCAACAATACAGGGTGCATTATATCTCTCTAAAAGTACCAAATAATAATTGTACACATAAATATTTCCCTAACTATCTATCTATCTATCTATCTATCTATCTATCTATCTATCATGTATAAATATATTATCAATTAATATCGTTCCTACAGGAAATGTAACCGTGTGACACACTTTGAAGTACTCGGGGGCCACTGCAACTCATTGCCCATATACAAATGTATATACAATAAATTATAATCCAATATAATACTGGCTCATAGTGAATATTTTCATATAGTGCTATAACATGAAGCATAACGTGTATTTTATTAAATCTTTATTGTAAGCATAGATAATATAACGTACCCAGTTGGGTGTTATTTTGCAATAATCGGCTGATCCTGGGATAACTATCACTTTTACATGTTTTTATTTGCATAAGTAGTCTTAATATGATACCAATAAAGGTTACGTTTTTATTGTGTCTTGGTGGAAAAAGGTCCTTCATTCATAATTTGCTGGTTTCAAGAGTATACTGTTTGTTTTGGTTTTATGTTGTCAAATTATATACTACCAGCAATATCCCTAGAATTTATAGTGGAAATAGATTGTCTCCTCTGTATTCTCAAAAGTTTCTATTTGTCATAAAATATACTCCCATTTAGTATGTAATATTGTGGATATTTGCTGTTTGTTTCTGTTTCTTTATGATCCAGTTTAGAAGTTACTTTGCCGTCATCATCTTTTAATTGGTTTAAGTCACAGAATGACACTGTCCAGTGGTGGAGATACTGCTGGTGAAGCAGATGCAAAGCGATGGGGCCGACAATAGGGTAGGGGCCCTTTGCTACCTGGAGTAATGGGGATCTCATAATCAATTTTGCTGGTGTCAGGAGTATACTGTTTTACTTTCTCCTCATTAATCCTCACTAGGGTAGGGACCCTCTGCTACCTGGCGTAATGGGGATCTCATAATCAAGTTTGCTGGTGTCAGGAGTATACTGTTTTACTTTCTCCTCATTAATCCTCACTAGGGTAGGGACCCTCTGCTACCTGGAGTAATGGGGATCTCATAATCAAGTTTGCTGGTGTCAGGAGTATACTGTTTTACTTACTCCTCATTAATCCTCACTAGGGTAGGGACCCTCTGCTACCGGGCGTAATGGGGATCTCATAATCAAGTTTGCTGGTGTCAGGAGTATACTGTTTTACTTTCTCCTCATTAATCCTCACTAGGGTAGGGACACTCTGCTACCTGGAATAATGGGGATCTCATAATCAAGTTTGCTAGTGTCAGGAGTATACTGTTTTACTTACTGCTCATTAATCCTCACTAGGGTAGGGACCCTCTGCTACCTGGCGTAATGGGGATCTCATAATCAAGTTCCTTTATTTATGATTTGCTGATTTCAAGAGTATACTGTTCTTTTTGGTTTTATGTTGTCAAATTATATACTACCAGCACTATCCCTTGAATTTATAGTGGAAATAGATTCTCTCCTCTGTTTGTATTCTCAAGAGTTCCTATTTGTCATAAAACATACACCCATTTAGTATCAAACATAAAGACATGAAAATAATAACACACCTGAAAATGATTGATTGCAATAATTTGTAACAGTGTTCACAAATAACACATTGCAAAACTATTTACCCACCTGGCTACTCCTTCATGCCTCCAGGCTGGTAGCAATTTCTGGGGATAGCACAGACATGATATAAAATAACTAAATACAATATACCTTATACAACATACCTTTTTATCTTAGGTGAGACAAGTTCCACGAAAATATACAATTTGCATAGTATTATCATTTTGTTTCAACCATGTGCGTGATTACTTCAGAGGAATATCAGAATAGTAATGCTTCCATTACTATTTTTACATAGTCCATGTATTTATGGTTTTGATGACAAATCAAAACACCCAGCAATCTTTCTATACATTTCTATATTTTCAATCATTACTGTTTTATGTAACCGATATTACTGCAAAAGTACTTCAAACACAACAAATTACACCTGAGGCACTGTGTGCCTGCTTGGCCTAACTAGCCCCTCCACCACGGTCACTCAATGCCACCTTGCCTATTCATGGGTCACTCCTGCCGAGTCTGGCAACATGGCCAGTCCTCGTGACCCTCTATACAGTACTTACAGTATACAGTATTTCTACTTACACATCTAGCAAACATACCGTAACGGAACATTATTTTTGCACACCTTCAGAGAAAATTAACTCTATCTGTGTCACAATACATAACAGATATTTTGTAAGAAATATGTCCGTGCAGACACATGCCTATGCTGGCATGCCTCCCCCTCATCTTTGTCTCTGCACTGTAACACATTTAGTATATAGACTAATGCATAGTATAAACTTTAAGACGTGATTGAGGCCTCACATGTAGCTGGATTTTGCAGTAAAACCTTACCCATTGTATTAGTTCCTACAATTACTCTTTGCCCAAAAAGGGAGATATTTATACAGACTGCTGGATGTGAAGAGGTTAGGGAAAAGAAACGGAAGGGAATGTAGTAGGAGAATATAGTGAGGAGTAAGTAAATCATATGGACATGGAAGAAAGCATGGTATAAAAGGGAGGCAGCAAAGGGAAGAGAAGGGGACGGTGTAAAAGCCGGAACAGAATCGGCCGGAACAGGACATTTATAAAAGGAATCAATGACAATAGCACTAGGATGTGTTAGATAATATTGAGAACAATATATAGGAACCCAAAACAATTCAATATAATTCTTTACTAACACTTTAAAAACCAAAATATGAAACGGAACAGGCAAAAACAGGCCGGATCGCACACTTTATGAAGGGAATTTATGCTAAAATCATTGGGCTGTGTTAAATATAATTGCGAACTATATTTAAGAGCCAAACCCCATCTGATAGTATGATTAATTAACCCTTTAACATGCCAGAATACAATATTTAGCAAAAATGACCCAGAACCATAACTTTCCAGAGGGTCAAAAATACCAAATTCACCAAATACACATAACTAGGTGGGATTCATGTAAAAACCTATATAAATTCCAAAGAACCTAATTTCAAGTACCTGTTCTGGGCAGAATAATATATTTAGCAAAATTATTATTATTATCTTTTATTTGTATTGCGCCAACATATTCCGTAGCGCTGTACAGGGGATAAGAAAAAGGGAAATACACGTTTAACAAAATAAAAAAAGTTGAAGAGCCCTGTTTTGAGCTTAGAATCTTAGCAGAAAGTGCTTTATCCCAAAGCACCCTACAAGACTAGAAACTCGCTACTTACAATCTAAAGGGAATTAAAGGGCAGAGAACTGGGGAAGAGTAACAAATAAGGAATAGCAAGGGCAAGGAAGTAAGTGAAAGATAGAAAGAGTTTTATTTTAGAGGGAGAGGGGATGGATCTGAGGTGAAAGAGTAGTATGTTGGCTGACCCCTAGTGTTGAGATGATATATCTGCAAGTAGGAAGTCAGGTGTTTTCTATGGCTCTATAAATGTAATCTGAGTTGGGGTGGGTGGGTGAGGGGAAGGGAGGGAGGGCAGTTCTGAGTGTGTCACAGATGAAGTAGGCCTTAAAACCAGAGTAAATTTGCACTGAAAGAAAGAGAGAGAGAGAATGGATTGGGGTCAGACAGTACAGGAAGATAGGAGAGTTAGGAAGGAATGAGAGAGAGACCATAGAATAAAGGTATTTGAGGAGGGGGGAGGAGATTTGAGGTAATTATGCCAGCCATAAATGGGGGAAGGATGGGGGGGAAGGTGGGGACAGCAGAGCAGGGTATAGGAAACAGTTAAAAATTGAAAACAAAAAGTCAGAATATTTCTATCTGCCAAGATATAATAACATGCATATAGTAGTGATATTAATAAGCATATTGGCTCCAGGGATGGCACAGTTTCCATAGTCTTCTCCATACCTGCTGAGGTGAATTTCAAAATGACCCCGAACGGCAACTTTTTAGAGGGTCAGTAATATAAAATTCCCCAAATAGACATAATTAGGTGGGATTCATGTAATAACCTTCATAAACTCCAAATAAACTCATTTAAAGTATCCGTTTCGGGCCAGAATACAATATTTTGCAAAATGGCCCGGAAAGGCGACTTCCAGAGGCGATGAAATTCACCAAATACACATAACTACGTGGGATTCACTCAATTCTTTCTGTATTTTGTTACAGCTTTATGGGATGTCTGGACAGACAGTGAGTGTGGGAATCTGCTATCATGGACTTGATACCCCCCTCCCCCTTACTTTCCGTCCCCTTCTTTTACACTATTTCATTTTCTTTGTTACAAACCTGATATATCTTACTTCAGAAACAACGCAAAAAAAAAATATAATAAAAAAACAACAACTGGGAAAAGATAAAGAAAATTCTTTATGTTACATGCCACAATGTATCTCTGTATTGTATTATTTGAATAATGTCTATACCATTAAAAAATATATATATATTTGAAACTATTTACGCCCCTAATTTATTTTGTCTGGTCTGCACCTCTGCATACTTGTGCACAGTTGGCTGAACAGAACATTATTTCTGAATCCTGGTATTTCTTGCTTTCTATGGGAATTTATAATCAATGTTGCCTATGACTTGACAAAGAGAGGGGAAGCCCGAAAGCTACGAATTTGATGGGAGATCATAGCGGGCCTTGCGATGAGCGCCAAAGGTGCTCAAGGCGAGGCCAGCAAGACTTTGAAAAAGACTGGCAATGAGCTCCAAATGCACTCATTGCCAGGCCCACGATGAGCGCCAAAGGCCGTAGGCCTTTAGCGCTCATCGCGAGGCATGCAAGACTTTGAAAAAATGACGGCTTTAACAGGCAAAAAATTTTTCACGCCCATAACTCAGAAGCCGTCACAAGCCTGCCAAAAGACGGCAATTAAAAAAAATTACTTACAACCTCACACACAGCACAGGGGGAGAGGCTGTTGTGAGGTTGCAGGCTAATCTGATGTTTAATTGGCGTTTTTCGGAGGTCTGAAATCGGCTAAGTGAGGAAAAAAATGGTGGCCGTAAAAACGTAATTAAAAAAAAAAAGGCTCACAACGAGACATATAAGTTGATAATACTTCCATGGCATAGGGCACAGTTTTAGTGCCATGCAGGTCTCTTGAATCAGCTTTAGATCCATTTTTCTGCCATTGCGTGTGGTCATCAGTTTGCGAAGGAGAGAAAAAGGGCTTTAATACAATATACTAAACAATGAAAGAGAAAAAAGGAACCCTTTTAATAGTGCACACCTATGAATCTCAACAATGTAAGAGACCCAGTTGATTAAAATTTAGCTTTTAATAATTTACTTAAAAATAGATGCTACAAAAGCTAAAAATCCAGACGCTGCAATTTAGAACAGGAGGTGGGAAAGGATATTTTTAGTTAAAAACCATTAAAATATGTGAGTTAGCAGATTTCAAGGTTTAGAGATCCTTTAAGCCTTTTTAAACATAAAATAAACGTTGATTTTAACTTAAAACTGGTTCCCATGACAACAGAGACTATAAATAGGGAAGTCAGAGTGTCATGGCGGTAACCCCTGAGGAAATTGAGAAACGTGCGTCGGGAGAGACGCAGCAACGTGAGGCGCATGTTAGTGACATCATCGCGAGGCGTCCTAACCGCGATCTCCACGCTATAGGAGAGATATAGATTGTCAGGGACACAGCGTTATACTAAAACAAAGACTAAAATTAGATAAGGTTCCTGAATCATCTTGTTACTCCTAACAGGATTTAAATAATAGGGAACCACGAGGAATATTATATGGGATATACTGAAGCACAATATGAGGCAGTTTTATACTCCTGAAATATAGCACAATATACCACTTTATGAATATAATTGTATTCAACTTAGCACAAGATATATGCAATATTTATTCAACAGAGCAAAACACAGAACGTTTTGCAGGCACAACTAGCACCTTATTATAGCACTTTATTATAGCACTTTTGAGATTAAATATTGTCTCTAAAGTGCTATAATTTTAAGGAGTACCAACGCCCATTTTAATAAGTCCAGTCAAATCATATCCCTATATCCTTTCCCACCCCCTGTTCTAAATTGCAGCGTCTGAATTTTTAGCTTTTGTAGCATCTATTTTTAAGTAAATTATTAAAAGCTAAGTTTTAATCAACTGGGTCTCTTACATTGTTGAGATTCATCTTGTTTCTCTTTAATACAATAAATTGAAAATATATATTGATCTTAAATGCTTAAAAGATTGTCCTAGTTTACGAAACACATCTCATGTCTGATAAATATGTAACAAACTAAAATTAGCTGAGGTCCAGGCAGTGAGAGGAACTTTTTTTAAAATCTTAATTTTAATGGACTATTTTGAACATGACAGGTCTTAAAGCACTCAGGGGAAGGGGGGGGGGGCAGAGCAAAGCAGAATATCAGTACTAAGTATCGTTTCTAATTATTTGTGTGGATGATTATCATTTTCATAAAGCTGTTATGAATCCTTCAATGAGATAACAAGTCCATCTCTTCCCACTCCTGAATAAATATATAACATAGATATCTCCGACACTCTGAGAAGAAACTATTGCAGTTCTTTAGTATCCTGCCAGGAACAGGTACTTGAAATTAATGTCTGTGGAATTTATGAAGGTTATTACATTAATTCCACCTAGTTATGTGTATTTGGTGAATTTGGTATTACTGACCCTCTAAAAAGTCGCCGTTCTGGGTCATTATGCGAAATATTGTATTCTGCCCCGGAATGGGGACTTGAAAATAGTTTATGTGGAATGTATGAAGGTTATTACATGAATCCCACCTAGTTATGTATATTTGGTGTATTTGATTTTACTGACCCTCTAAAAAGTTGAAGATCCGGGTCATTTTGCAAAATATAGTATTCTGTCAGGAACTGGTACTTGAAATTAATTTCTGTGTAATTTATGAAGGTTATTACATGAATCCCATCTAGTTATGTGTATATGGTGAATTTGGTAATACAGACCCTCTAAAAAGTTGCCGTTCCGGGTCATTTGAAATTAGGTTCTGTGGAATTTGTTCTTAATATTATCTAATACATCCCAGTGATATTGTCTTTGATTTCTTTTTTAAATGGCCAGTTCCGGCCCGTTTTGTTCCGTTCCGGCTTTTACACCATCCCGAAGAGAAGATATAGGAGATTAAAGTAAAGTGGTCCAACTTGTTCTACATATAAATAATTACACACTGTGCCTTATGTGGGCTAGGGGTTACTACATCACATCTTAATGTACATATCCCTGAAAGAGAAGCCACTCCTCAGTCAAGTTCTGCAGATCCTGAAAGGACTATAAACCAGGAGAGAGAGTCCCTGCATGATAGAGTTTTGCTTTTATTTCTCTAAAATAAATAAATAAATAATATATTTCTTAGTTCTGCTAACTTACATTGTGTGATTGTTTTAATCTCTCTGCTGCTTTACTGATCTTTCAGGATACCTTGAACTCTTCTGATAGTGAGTCCACAAGCATGCTTACTCCTGAAAACACCTGCAATTTGAGAATTTCCATATCATAACAAGTAGCTGCCAAACCAAACAGATACAAATATAAATACATTATATAGTTGCATATCCTTATAATATATTCATTATCACCCTGTGCATCCCCTAATCATATATCCTCTTCCCAGATTACTGTACCTTCCACTCCTGCTATGGCCATCTTCCTAAACAGGAGTCTCAGCAAAGCAGGAACATAGCAAATACATGATGGAAATAAATCCACAAGAGACCTGCAACTGCTCCTCTGGATAGTATAATTTCACTCCCCTGCGCTTATTTGCAGTGACTCACACCCACAGATGCCATAACTGCCATTTAGGAAGTGGAAGGCAAGGGCTGTCCACATGTGATTGGTGATGTCTTCATATTAATTCCTCTGGATTAATTCATAATTAAAAATAAAATAAAAAAAACTACTTAAATAACTGATTAATAATGAATTAACAACTAATTAATTAATATTTAATCCGCATATTGCAGATCAGAAGAGATCTTAAAAGGTTGAACTTGATGGACTGAAAGTCTTTTTTCAACCTTAATTAATATGGCCCTCATTCAATTGCGATTTGGCCAATTGAATAGGGCTCTAAATAAGCACATAGCAAATGTTTTAAAATAAGTTTTTAGTTAGTGAAAACCTTGCTTTTGGATAGATGCTTACCAAGTAAAAACTTCTTTAAATATGTTATGTGCTTATTTAGAGCCCTATTCAATTGGCCAAATTGCAATTGAATGAGGGCCTATGTAACTATGAAACTATATTCACTTCACAGACAGCCCAAATCCACACAACATGTATCCAGCAGGCACACTACCCCAGCTGATGTTAGAAGCTCCCTCTTGAGTGTGCTGGGCTATCAGCTCACACATGGCACAGCCGCTTTGTAATCCCAGGGATCTGTGAGTGGATGGGGAAGTAGATTGAAGGTCATACACATGTTAAAAAAAAAACATCCCCCCTCTCCGCCGATCGTCATAGATTGTATAGATATTCCTTGTGACGGTGGGAATCCTCCAGTGGAAGGTTAGTGCTGCTATAACACTGTAGCTTGGACCCTGATCAAGTATAGCAATGCTATATTGCTACAAAACACACATACAGTGGATATAAAAAGTCTACACACCCCTGTTAAAATGTCAGGTTTCTGTGCTGTAAAAAAATGAGAGAAAGATAAATCATTTCAGAAATTTTTCCACCTTTAATGTGACCTATAAACTGTACAACTCAATTGAAAAACAAACTGAAATCTTTTAGGTAGAGGGACGAAAAAATATAAAAATAAAATAATATGGTTGCATAAGTATGCACACCCTCAAACTAATACTTTGTTGAAGCACCTTTTGATTTTATTACAGCACTCAGTCTTTTTGGGTATGAGTCTATCAGCATGGCACATTTTGACTTGGCAAGATTTGCCCACTCTTTGCAAAAACACTCCAAATCTGTCAGATTGTGAGGGCATCTCCTGTGCACAGCCCTCTTCAGATCACACCACAGATTTTCAATCGGATTCAGGTCTGGGCTCTGGCTGGGCCATTCCAAAACTTTAATCTTCTTCTGGTGAAGCCATTCCTTTGTTGATTTGGATGTATGCTTTGGGTCGTTGTCATGCTGAAAGATGAAGTTCCTCTTCATGTTCAGCTTTCTAGCAGAAGCCTGAAGGTTTTGTGCCAATATTGACTGGTGTTTGGAACTGTTCATAATGCTCTCTATCTTAACTAAGGCCCCAGTTCCAGCTGAAGAAAAACAAACAGCCCCAAAGCATGATGCTGCCACCACCATGCTTCACTGTGGGTATGGTGTTCTTTTGGTGATGTGCAGTGTTGTTTTTGCGCCAAACATATCTTTTGGAATTATGGCCAAAAAGTTCAAGCTTGGTTCCATCAGACCATAACATTTTTTCCCACATGCTTTTGGGAGACTTCAGTTGTGTTTTTGCAAAATGTAGCCTGGCTTGGATGTTTTTCTTCGTAAGAAAAGGCTTTCAGTCTTGCCACTCTACCCCATAGCCCAGACATATGAAGAATACGGGAGATTTTTGTCACCTGTACCACACAGCCAGTACTTGCCAGTCATTGCTGCAGCTCCTTTAATTTTGCTGTAGGTCTCTTGGTAGCCTCCCAGACCAGTTTTCTTCTCGTCTTTTCATGAATTTTGGAGGGAGCTCCAGTTCTTGGTAATGTCACTGTTGTGCCATATTTTCTCCACTTGATGGTTACTGTCTTCACTGTGTTCCATGGCATATCTAATGCCTTGGAAATTATTTTGTACCCTTCTCCTGACTGATACCTTTTAACAATGAGATCCCTCCGATGCCTTGGAAGCTCTCTGTGGACCATGGCTTTTGCTGTGAGATGCGACTAAGAAAATTTCAGGAAAGACCAACTAGAGCAGCTGAACTTTATTTGGGGTTAATCAGAGGCACTTTAAATGATGGCAGGTGTATGCTGATTGTGATTGCTTAATTCTAAATACAGCTACATCCCCAGTTATAAGAGGGTGTGCAGACTTATGCAACCACATTATTTTTCTTTTTTTTTCGTCTTCCCTCCACCTAAAAGATTTCAGTTTTTTTTTCAATTGAGTTGTACAGTTTATAGGTCACATTAAAGGTGGAAAAAGTTCTGAAATGATTTATCTTTGTCTCATTTTTTTACAGCACAGAAACCTGACATTTTAACAGGGGTGTGTAGACTTTTTATATCCACTGTACGTATAATGGTAAGAAAACGTAAAAGTAATTTTATTTAGTCAGTAGCTCTATTTAAATAGCCTTCCAATGGCATACACTAGTTACAAATCCAATATATGTGTAAACCAAATCCACACAGAAGATTAGTAACCAAGAAGCAAAATTTACTAAAGGAATATCAAATGATTAGTCAACCAAACATCCTTCACCCTACAAAGGCTTCCTCAGTGATTTTATATGAAAGATTCCATAAAAAGTAGTGGGTAAAATAGCCCTTATAGTGCATATTAGGTGCCCGAAAATGAATCCGAAAGTGATTCTGCATCACTACCGGTTTACCAGCCGTCAGTTCCGGTTCTCAAAACTTCTAGTTTTATTTTGATGTCACTGCACCGGTCATGTGACTCTAACCATGGCATCCTCTACCAGCCTGTCCCAATCATCATAGACCACATAAAAGCAAAACAAAGGTGGGCAGGTTGAAGTGCACACACAGTCGCAGCACCAATGAGTGCCAGCCTATCATATACCTGGTACATAGCCTATGTGCTGCATTACCGCCCTTGTGACACAGTGTGCCTGTAGTTGACAAACACAAATATACAGCACACACATGTCCTAATACCGGAGCACAATATGTCCTTTCAAAAATGTTGATAGACCTTTGGCCCATTCTAAAACAGGATGACCTCTTAAATGGTATCATTCCTAACAAACCCACTATCATATTTAGGAAGAGTAACAACCTAAAACAACAGCTGGCACCTAGTGAGGTAAAGATCTAATATACATAAGAGCAAAAACAATTGATTAAAGTCCCTAATGGGAAGCCTGAGATGTGGAACTAAGAGTTGCAGTGCATGCAGACACCTGAAACCTACTGCTACACTCACAGGAAGAAAAACTTTAGAATTACCATGTTGTTTATGTGATAGGTATATTCATACCTCGTGTGCTAAGGTTAAAAAATGTGAGTTGTATACATTCTTTTGATATTTATTTATTTTAAAAAATTGATATCGGTTACGTGGCACTAGGAGGTGGTGCACTTCTCTTCTCCCCTCGTTTTCTCTTGTCTTTTATTATACACCAAGGAGCACTACGTGAACAGTGTTCCAATAGAGGACAACAAACCTCATGCCTCATTGCGAAACTGGAACTGTAATCGGGAACATATATGAGCTGATAAGTCGCCATTTGGACCCTACCAGACTGAGCAATCTTTATCACACTGACATTTTAACCCTACTTGACTGGGCAATTCCA
>CM050164.1:189537112-189554612 GCA_027410445.1 Discoglossus pictus
CCCCCCTGCTGTGAGTAACCTTTTTATGTGTTTGTATTTATTCTGTTTGTAATGTTTTTGGGGTCGTGAGGGTAGCGTCCTTGTTTTTTAATCTCGTAGGGGTTTTTTGGTAAATACGTAGGTGTTTGGTGGTGTTTTGCGTCTTTAGACTGCTGTAGCCTCGTTTTCGTTTTTTTCGGCTGCCATTTTTTCTATATGGGTATGAGTCTATCAGCATGGCACATTTTGACTTGGCAAGATTTGCCCACTCTGCAAAAACACTCCAAATCTGTCAGATTGCGAGGGCATCTCCTGTGCACAGCCCTCTTCAGATCACCCCACAAATTTTCAATCGGATTCAGGTCTGGGCTCTGGCTGGGCCATTCCAAGACTTTAATTGATGTCTTTCTGCATGAAGTTGTTGTTCATTTTCTACTTCTGCCAATTTTTTATAAGCTTTAGTGTAGGGGTTATTGGCCATAATGTTATCTAGCTCTATAAAAACACTGGGTAAGCATTTTTTATTTTCTTGCAGCTGCATACGTTGGTCAACAGCTTCCATTGTATCTAGGACATATAGTTGAGCACATTGTCTTTGCTCTCCTTCCTCTGGATATAAATGGGAAGTCTGATGGTAAATTTGGCCTTGGACTTTAAAACAGTAACGACCATGTCCTGGTACATTAGCAGCTAATATTGCCCTTATAGATGCAAGGGATATGGCACTATTGTAGGATCTTATGTTTGTCTTAAAATGTTTGTAGTTTGGAAAAGTAGGTTCAGTCATAATGTTTTGTAAATAGATTGGGAATTGTTTTCTTTCGAGAAGTTTGACCTTGCCTTTTTCACAGCAACTAATAAATTTGCCATCTCTGGGTCTTTCCTGTTAAAATGATAAGCCTCACAAAACTGGCATTGAGTATTCATGTCCCCACAATTATGAACTTCTACTGCTAAAGACTTGAGTAAAGGACAATTTGCAAAGCATATATCAGCTTCAGTTTGAAATTCATAATTTGAAATGTCATGTGATGTTTCAGGAACAGGTTGTAAATGTTTTTTTTTTAGTGGCTTTTTTTGGTGTATCTTTTATTTTTGCAGGTGACAGTCTTTTGCTTGTAATTATTTTGCATTCTTTTTCTCGTCGAATTTCCTTTTGCTCCGGTGTCTTCTGGTTTGCCCATCTTTGTTGTCGTTCTCTAGCTTGACGTCTTATCTTTTCTTGTTTGGTGTCGTTATCAGCCATCTTAATCTGTAAAAGAAAATAATGAATCATTAGTTTAGTTTGAGATGTTAAGTTGGTTTATGAAATATTTTATTTGCAACAGTTTGTTTGTATGTTATTGTAGTTCATTGTAGCTGAACTTTCTTTCTATTGTTAAATGAGTGTGTTTTATGTTTTTGCTCTTACTTTCTCTCTTGTAGGTTGTAATTTTTGCCTTAGATGCATAGCACACTCAAGGTAATTGCATTATAGGTTATTGTAGATGTAGTAGGTGTATAGTGTTAATTGAAATGTAGTTCTTCTTTTGTTTGTTAATTGCTTTTTCTGTTGTAGTTTTGGCTTACAGTCATATTAGAGGGCAAAAATTGGTCTTTCTAATTTGTCCTGCAGGGTATTGTTGTAATAGTATTCTTATATTTTACTTAAAGGCTTATATGTTGTGGCTGTGAAAAGAAAGTTTGTATTGTTGTTTGTTCGGTGTTAGTAGTATTTGTTGTAGTATTCTATTTTATGTGTATGCTTAGGTTTTGTGCTTAATATTGTACATTACGGCTGGGAATTGAGAATTAAAAATGTTATTTAGTATGTGTTTTCACTATTTCTTGGACTATGTTGTTTTATGTTGGTTATTTTTTTTAATAGATTGAAGTTTGGGTTTCCTGTTAAAAGTTGTTGTACGTAAAAGGCAATTAGCAGTTAAATGACAAATGTGTCAGTAATATTTTGTTAAAGCTGATAATTAGTGGTGCTTATTGTTGTTGGTTTATTTGTTTTTTTCTCTTGACATGGATGCAGTGCAAACATTTTTATTTTGTTTTCTCTTTTTTTACTTGTTATACTGTACCTTGTTTGAAGTGTGATTTCAAGCAGAATATTTTTTGATCATCTGTTGTAAGTCTTCGTGCGATGGTCGTCATGCAGTGTCTGTTGTAAAAGAAAAAGCAACATTTTATTTGATTGGAGTGTATTTCTAATGAATAGCATAGTTATTTTTTTTTAGTCTACTCTATCTGTTATCGTGAATTCTTCTGCTATGCTGTTTTATGTGCACCACTTTAAAATACTTTAATTGTATTTGTATATTACAGTTATCCTTTTTTTTTACTGTAATTATTAATGTTTTTGACATTTTGTATATGATCGCAATGTTTTTTGGATTATCCTGTTTTGTGTCCACCACTTTTTGGATGCTGTATTTGGTTTGTAGGTGACAGTTAAAGGTTGTTCTAGAGTAAAGCTGACTATGAATGAATGAATGAATGATTCTTTTATCTCTGTTGTAACTATTAACAGTAGTATCCTGTTTAGCGTCCACCACTTTTGGTATTCTTATTTAGTCTTCTTTGTAAGGCTTATAGGTTGTTAAAGAGTAAAGAAGAATATTAAGTTATTTTTCTGTTTGTGTGATTTTTTGTACAATCCTGTTTTGTGTCCACCACATTTTGCATGCTTGATTTGCTTAATTAGTCTTGTTTGTGAGGATTACATGTTGTTGGACAGTAAAAAAGGAATGTTAATTGCCTTTTCTATATGTTGTTGCATTTTTTTGTTCTATCCTATTTTGTGTTCACCACTTTTTGGTTGCTGCATTTGGTTTGTGAGTGATGGTTGGAGGTTATTCTACAGCAAAGAGGAGGAATACTTTTGTTTTATGTATGTTGCTATTGTTTGGGATGGTATCCTGTTTTGTGGCCACTTATTTTTTTGTTTTTTTTGTTTGCAACTGTCTTTCTTTGGAAATTGTATAGGTCTTTGTGAAGTTTGTTGAACTATGTTGTTTTGGTCTTGATTGAATTTGTATTGTTTTTTTTTTTTTACTTTCAATTCTCAAATTGGCGGCCATTAAACATATATATATATATATATTTTTGTACTTGTTATACTATACCTTGATTGAAGTCTTGTTCTTGTCCGAATGACAGAGGGTCCCCTACTGCCAATCTTAATCCGCCAGTCTTCTTGTAGTGTCTGTTTGAAAAAGAAAGTTAAATGGTTAATTCTATATTTATTATTTTTCATTTTGCAAAGCATGGTCTTTTTCTGCATGTAATGTATTTTTCTATCTTACCTCTTCTTCTTTCTTTCGGTTCTTTAAAAGTGATTCACTTTCACAGTCCACGGTGCAAATTCTTGAGTGACGCTGTTGATGCAGAGTCTGTTTGAATATTGAAAAAAGGGGAAAGATTGAGCTGCAGGTTCGATATGTATTAGTGTCATCTTTTTTTTTGCTATGAGTTGCTGTAAATTTATGTAATTTGAATATACAGTATATACTCGAGTATAAGCAGACCCGGGTATAAGCCGAGGGTGGGAAATGTGTTGCCCCCTGTGTCCCTCTTGTGCCCTCTCTGTCCCCTTCTTGTGTGTCCTTTTCCTGTGTCCCCCTCTCTCTCCTGTGTCTCTTCTCCCCTCTCCCTTCCCTGTGTCTCTTCCCCCCTCTCCCTTCCCTGTGTCTCTTCCCCCCTCTCCCTTTCCTGTGTCTCTTCCCCCTCCTCATTCTCAACCTCCCTCCTCAACCCCACTCCTCATCCTCAACCTCCTTCCTCAACCCCCCATCCTCATCCTCAACCCCCATCCTCAACCCCCTCCTCAACCTCCCTCCTCATCCTCAACCTCCCTCCTCAACCCCCTCCTCAACCTTAACCCCCTCCTCAACCTCCCTGCTCAACCTCAACCCCTCTCCTCAACCCCCCTCCTCAACCTCCCTCCTCATCCTCAACCCCCTCCTCATCCTCAACCTCCCTCCTCAACCTCAACCCCCCCATCCTCAACCCCTCCTCATCCTCAACCTCCCTCTTCAACCTCCCTCCTCAACCCCCCTTTCTCAACCTCAACTCCCCCATCCTCAACCCCCCAATTCTCAACCTCAACCCCCCTCCTCAACCTACCTCTTCAACCTCAACCTCCCTCCTCATCCTCAACCCCCCCCCCCCTCATTCTAAACCCCCCACCTCATTCTACCCCTCTACCGGCACCCGGTATATGCTAATGGCATGACGTCACATAGCATATAAAGTTTGAGGTGCCTCAGACCATTAGAACGCAATACGCATGCGCTATTTGCGTTCCAGCGTACAATTTGCGTTCCAGACGCCATTTTAGGAGCAACAGCGCGCATGCTCACAACTATATATATGATCATTGGAATGCAACAAGGCAATTTTATTAAGGTATTTAGGAAAGAACTCACTTATTCTAAAAATAGTCGCTATTCACAAAATGGTTAAAAACACTAAGAGACAAAAAACAGGGAGTAGAGGATGGTGCTGCTATGTATACGCAGAACTGTATTATACAGGGGAGGAAAAATATCTCCTTATATCTCTATAAATGCATATATATCACTTATAACATCATTAAACCGTAACACAATGTTAGATTTTGCTGTTTAAGTGTAGAAAAAAGAACATCACTTGTATCCCCTGGAAAGTAGGCAGTATTTAGAAACTTTGAGGTTCCTCAGACCATTAGAACGCAATACGCATGCGCTATTTGCGTTCCAGCGTACAATTTGCGTTCCAGCCGCCATTTTAGGAGTAATAGTTGTCATTTTCCTGTAAAATGGTGGTTAATATCAGTGTGGTACGTGCCGCATAGTGTGTGTTACGTGCCTCGTGAAGTTGACTGGAGCGTTGTTTCCGTTTTCGGAGTCACTGTAGTATTTTTGCATCTTTAGCCTCGCTTTCGTTTTGTTCGGCGGCCATTTTTTCTCTCGCTTAGCTGTCTAAACTCAGATTTTTTTACATAAATTGAGGTGTAACTTCACTTCCAGAGGTCCTGGGTGCCCCTCCCCATGCAGTGGGTAAGCTTTTTATGTGTTTGTTGTGTGTATTTATTTTGATTGTAATGGTTTTGGGGTCGCGCGGGTTGCGTCCCTGTTTTCATATCTCGTACTTCTTTTTCGGCCAATCCGTAGGTGTTTGGTGGTGTTTTGCGTCTTTAGAGTTTTCTTTTTTTTCAGTGGCCATTTTTTCTGTCGCTTAGGGGATTTTTCGGGGTTCTAAACTCTTTTATTTGTAGTTAAATTAAGGTGTAACTTCAGTTTTCGAAGGTCCTGGATGCCCGCCCTTGCTGTAGGTAAGCTTTGTGTGTATTTATTGTGTTTGTGATGTTTTCATGTGCGCCGGTTTCAGGCTTTTTTTGGTTGTTAGTAATGGATCGTAACGCGTCCAGTATTTTTTGCGAGGGCCACAAACACTAAGAGACAAAAAACAGGGAGTAAAGGATGGTGCTGCTATGTATATGCAGGAGTGTATTATACAGGGGAGGAAAAATATCTCCATATATCTCTATAAATGCATATATATCACTTATAACATCATTAAACCGTAACACAATGTTAGGTTTTACTGTTTAAGTGTAGAAAAAGGAGCATCACTTGTTTCCCCTGTTGGCATAAAATATGCCTAGGTACTTGCGTTTTTGTATAGAGAAGACATCTCTGCTATTGCAGCTCACATAGATTTAAATAAGATGCACCATCCTGCCCCTGCTCCTGCTCCCGACGGTCCGTTTCGCCCCTGTATTGGGCTAACTCATGGGCTAGAGAGTAGGTAGACTCGTGGCCTAGTTAAGGCCTAGACACTTATGGGTTTCACTTCCTGGTTTGCGCGTCAAGCTAATCACGTGACGCGCGTGAACGTCTAACGTCATGGCGTTTGTTGAATTGAGCAAACTTTATTTACAAAATCGAGCTCGTTGACATCTGAAGTCATCACGTATATTGAATTTAGCAAACTTTATTTACAAAGACGGGAGGCATTGGCGTCTGACGTCAACGCGTATATGAAACAACGCAAACTTAATTTATAGAATGAAAAGGATAGAAGGTTCTGTATAAGGGATATACCCCTAAATTATATTGTGCATATTTTTGAAGATATATAGGATATGCTATAGGCAGAGGAGGCTTTATACAAAATAAAAAGATATAACGAAATAAAGTAACACACTAAAGTTATGTGAATTAAAAATGTATAGATTTGGTGTGAGTGAAGTGTGTAAAATGGTGTTGAGAAGGTTTTATTGATTATTATAGAGCTACTTGAAAACATATGATTGAATGTGGTATGTATGATGTAAGTGGAGTGAGTCAAAAATGTGTGAATAATGATGAAAATGAACGGACTCAGATGTGTGTATGTGAATTAGAGAGTGTAAAGAAGGGGTACTAGTTTATAACAAAGTGAGTAGATGGAGGTGAGAATATATTGGTGAATGAATGCTGAAGTTGGTACATCAGTATTTAAGTGGATGCTGAAAGTGTTATAATACAAAATGCTATGTGTGATCGAAAAATATATACTAATGAACTTAAGAAACTTAAAGATGTAAGATGATGTGTTGATGTGTTATATAAAAAAGGTTAATCATAAAAAATAAATTGCAAAATATGTGAAATGACAAGTGTGATGCTAAGATTACTGCTAATAAAATTAAAAATAAGAAATTAAATTAAATAAATTGAGATGTAGATAAACCATAAATAAGGTATATCCAAAGCCTTGTGTATATGGTATTTTTAAAGTAGGCCTTAGATGATAAAACATATGGGCTGTTCAACCCAATAGATCTATATACATATACTATATATACATATATGTGTGTATATATATATATATATATATATATATATATTTATTTATTTATATATATACACATATATATATATATATATTTATATATATATATATATATATATACACATATATATATAGATTTATATATATTTATATATATATATATATATATATATTTATATATATACATACAGTGCCTTGCAAAAGTATTCACCCCCTTGGCATTTTTCGTGTTTTGTTGCCTCACAACCTGGAATTAACATGGATTGTTTGAGGATTTGCATCATTTAATTTACAGAACATGCCCACAACTTAGAAAATGTTTTTTTTTTTTTTTACTGTGAAGCAAACAACAAATAGGACAAAATAACATAAAAAGTAAATGTGCATAACTATTCACCCCCCTAAAGTCAATACTTTGTAGAGCCACCTTTTGCAGCAATCACAGCTCCAAGTCGCTTTGGATAAGTCTCTATGAGCTTGCCACATCTTACCACTGGGATTTTTACCCATTTCTCCTTGCAAAACTGCTCCAGCTCCTTCAAGTTGGACAGTTTGCAATCTTTAAGTCTGACCACATATTTTCTATTGGATTGAAGTCTGGACTCTGACTAGGCCATTCCAACACATTTCCATTTCTCAGCTCATCCCTCCCCTCTCTACTACACTAATCCCAGCTCTCACACATATCTTCAACATTTCCCTAAACACTGGCACATTTCCATCATCTCTAAAACATGCCATAATTACACCCACTCTCAAGAAACCCTCATCCGATTCTGACGTTGCATCTAACTATGGCCCTATCTCTCTACTTCCCCTGGCTTCCAAACTGCTGGAGCGGCTCGTCTATAACCGCCTTACCAGTTTCATCTCCTCTAACTCTCTTCTGGACACTTTCCAATCCGGCTTTCGGCCCCAACACTCCACTGAGGCAGCCCTCATAAAAGTCATCAATGACCTGCTCACCGCCAAGTCTAAAGGCCACTTTTCTATTTTGCTTCTTCTGGATCTCTCTGCCGCCTTTGACACAGTTGACCATTCAATTCTACTCCACATTCTCTCCTCCCTCGGCATTCAAGACACTGCTCTCTTGTGGTTCTCATCATACCTCCAAGAACGATCATTTAGCGTCTCCTTCTCCGGCACATCTTCTTCTCCTCACCCCCTGTCTATTGGCGTACCCCAAGGATCAGTCCTAGGCCCCCTCCTCTTCTTCATCTACACATCCTCACTCGGCACCCTAATAAACTCTTTTGGGTTCCCGTACCATCTCTATGCAGATGACACCCAAATCTATCTCTCAGCACCAGATCTATCTCCCTCTCTTCTAGCACACGTCTCCGACTGCCTCTCTAGTATATACTCTTGGATGTCCGCCCACTATTTGAAACTCAACATGTCTAAGACTGAACTCTTAATTTTCCCACCCTCTACTACAGCTTTAATTCCTCACATCTCTCTCTCTGTCAACAATGCCATCATCACTCCCACCTCCCAAGCCCGTTGTCTCGGGGTTCTACTGGACCCTGCCCTCTCTTTCATCCCACACAGATGTCTTTTCCATCTAAAAAAACATATCCAAAATATGCCATTACCTTACACAAGACACTACTAAGATTCAAATACACTCTCATCATTTCTCGTCTTGACTATTGCAACTCGCTCCTCGTTGGCCTGCCCATCACTCGCCTCTCCCCACTTCAATCCATAATAAATGCCTCCGCCAGACTCGTCTTCAGTACACATCGTTCAGTGTCGGCAGCTCCTCTTTGTCAATCACTTCACTGGCTTCCCTTAGCCTACAGAATAAAGTTTAAAATCTTGACCCTAACTTATAAAGCCCTCAACAACAGCGCACCCCCATAATTTCTGCTCTCATCTCCAAATACTCCCCCACACGCCCTCTTCGTTCTGCTAACGACCTTCTTCTTTCTACCACTCTTGTCACCTCCTCTCACTCCCGCCTCCAGGACTTTTCTCGCGCTGTCCCTATTCTCTGGAACTCCTTGCCTCGCTTCACCAGACTATCCTCCTGCCTTAAATCCTTCAAAACATCAATAAAAACGCACCTCTTTAAAGAAGCCTATAACCTTCCTCCCTAACATGCTCAGCACTACTCTCTCCCTACTGTACCACATACAAACTTTAACCTTTAGATTGTAAGTCTGCGAGTTACAATCCTGCAAGGTGCTTTAGGGAAAGCGCTATGGACACTGGATTCCAAGCTCAAAGCCAGGGCCATCCATTCTTTGCAATGTGTGAATCTTTAACTTGTCATTGCATGTAACTTAACTTATGTATAGCGCTACGGAATATGTTGGCGCGTTACAAATAAACGATAATAATAATAATAATAATTTCCATGTTTCCCCTTAAACCACTCAAGTGTTGCTTTAGCACTGTGTTTGGGGTCATTGTCCTGCTGGAAGGTGAACCTCCATCCTAGCCTCAAATCACGCACAGGGTGGTTTTAATCAAGGATATCCCTGTATTTAGCACCATCCATCTTTCTCTCCACTCTGATCAGTTTCCAAGTCCTGGCTGCTGAAAATATCCCACAGCCTGATGCTGCCACCATGTTTCACTGTGGGGATGGTGTTCTTTGGGTGATGTGATGTGTTGGGTTTGCGCTAGACATAGCATTTTCTTTGATGGTCGAAAAGTTACATTTTAGTCTCATCAGACCAGAGCACCTTCCTTCATACATTTTGGGAGTCTCCCACATGCCTTTTCGCAAACTCAAAACGTGCCATTTTTTGTTGTTGCTGAAATGCCTTTCTTCTGGCCACTCTGCCATAAAACCCAACTCTATGGAGCGTACAGCTTATTGTCGTCCTATGTACAGATACTCCAGTCTCTGCTGTGGAACTCTGCAGCTCCTCCAGGGTTACCTTAGGTCTCTGTGCTGCGTCTCTGATTAATGCCCTCCTTGCCTGGTCCGTGACTATTGGTGGGCGGCCGTCTCTTGGCAGGTTTGCTGTTGTGCCATGTTCTTTCCATTTGGTTATGATAGATTTGATGGTGCTCCTGGGGATCATCAAAGATGTGGATATTTTTTTATAACCGAACCCTGACTTGTACTTCTCAACAACATTGTCCCTTACTTGTTTGGAGAGTTCCTTGGTCTTCATGGCGGTGTTTGGTTAGTGGTGCCTCTTGCTTAGGTGTTGATGTCTCTGGGGACTTTCAAAAAAGGTGTGTATACAGTATGTAATGACAGATCATGTGACACTTAGATTGAACACAGGTGGACAACATTTCACTAATTATTTGACTTCTGAAGGTAATTGGTTGCACCAGAGCTTTTTGGGGGCTTCATAACAAAAGGGGTGAATACATACGCACATGCCAATTTTCTGTTTTCTATTTCAAAAAAATTGTTTTACGTATATATTTTTCTCATTTCACTTCATCAACTTAGACTATTGTGTTCTGATCCATCACATAAAATTTAGATTAACAAAACATTGAACTTAAGGCTGTAATGTAACAAAATAGGTAAAAAGTCCAGGGGGGTGAATACTTTTGCAAGGCACTATGCATACATATAAATATATATATATATATATATATATATATATATATGAAGAGTGAGGTAGCCGTGAAAGTCCAGTAATCCAGATGAATAATCAGAGTATTGCAGTATATAGTGATACCTTTTTTATTGGACAAACATATTCATAGGTTTCATGACAAGCTTTCGAGAGCGTTCCTCTCTTTGTCGAGTCAGAGTCAATACTGATATATATATACAGATATACAGATATAGTATTAGTACAGCAGTAGGTATTTATCGGTTTATTTGGCAGTGGTAAAGATAGAAGGGAAATGGACATTAACTGCTGTGGTCCTATCTAGGCATACTATAGTGGAGTTGCCCTGATAAGCAAATTTCTAGGGGGACCCGCTATTTATCCCCTATCCCTGGTAGATATGTAATCCCTGTACTCAGCTATCTAAGACTAATCCCTTCTACTCCACTTACCTTGTCTTCTTAGGGTGTATACTGCTCTATTTAGACGCCGTAGTTCCAATCACTTAGTGCTTGGTCTCGAGCAGCGCATGGCTGCTTAATGACGTCATCTCCACCACTGCCAAATAATCCGATAAATACCTACAGCTGTACTAATACTGGTTATCTCACTGTGCCCAATAATTTATAGGTAGAAAAGTATGCATAATACTGTATTATCACAATAGCTTGGACATTGTGTGTTATATCAATGATAAACAGTTTGTGCATTTCTTACACTTCTTTTGCACTTATCCTATCTTTGCTATTTGGGTGATCAGTGAGGTTCGGAGACAAAATTTCATATTAACTCCACATTAACCCCACATTAACCATCGCAGTGGGGGTCACAATTGCACGTAAAGGTCCTTAAAGGACCCGTTGTAAAAGAAAAAAAATATACACTGTCACCCTGTCAATCATGGGGGTCAATACAGACCTCCATAAAGCCCTCATTAACCCTGTCACTCATGGGGATCAATATAGACCCCAATAAGTCCTTCATTAACCCTGTCACTCATGGGGGTCAATATAGACCCCCATAAGCCCTTCATTAACCCTGTCACTCATGGGGGTCAATACAGACCCCCATAAACCCCTCATTAACCCTGTCACTCATGGGGGTCAATACAGACCCCCATAAACCCCTCATTAACCCTGTCACTCATGGGGATCAATATAGACCCCCATAAGCCCTTCATTAACCCTGTCACTCATGGGGGTCAATACAGACCCCCATAAACCCCTCATTAACCCTGTCACTCATGGGGATCAATATAGACCCCCATAAGCCTTTCATTAACCCTGTCACTCATGGGGGTCAATACAGACTCCCATAATCCCTTCATTAAGCCTGTCACTCATGGGGGTCAATACAGAACCCTGTAAGCCCTTTATTAACCCTTATTAACCCTGTCACTCATGGGGGTCAATACAGACCCCCATAAGCCCTTCATTAAGCCTGTCACTCATGGGGTCAATACAGACCCCCATAAGCCTCTATTTAACCCCATCAGTCCCATAAGGGTAAATTAAGACCATTATGGGCCTGTTACAACACTACATTAACCACATGACACTAAGTATAAACACTACACTGCACTATACCCCCCCAATAAAACATTAAATATCAACTAAACACCCTCTACACCCTCTACACTAACCTATTAACACCTACACTACCTACACCCTAATAACCCCCACCACTCTAATTACAAAAAATTAAAAAAAAGCCACACACACAAAAAACTACATTACAGAAAATAAAAAAACCTAAGTCACAAAAAAGGAACATTACAGAAAATAAAAAACACCATTACACCCCCCCCCCCCCCTCACTACAGAAAAAAAAAATTACACACCTGAAACGGAAATACATATAATACAATACAGTACAATTACATACAATACAATACAATACAATACAATACAATTACATACAATACAATACACCCCTATCTAATATACATCACACAATCTAAATAAATACCATAATCTAATATACATGCTATCTATATAATAATACATTACCAATCTATCTAAATAAATACCACAATTTAATATGCAATACATCCTATGCTATCTATATAAAACGCATGCCCCTAGCTAACATACAATAAATACTATATATATATATATATAAACTAATCTAATTCTAAGCTAAAATAAAATAATTAAGACCACTTACCTTTGCAGATGTCCATTGAGATCAGCCACCTACGGAACAAAAAAAAAAAATAGTGCAACACGTTTACACTACATAAATAAACATTCTATACATTCTAAATATTCTACTCACCTTTCCGGGATGTCCCGTCCTTATTCTTTTAATCCTTCTCCGGCGCGGCACCTGTTAAAAAAAAACCATAACATTAATACACATACATCAAAATAAAATAAACATAATCTACATTCTACTTACCTCCTTGCGATGTCTCTGGCCTCCTCCGGATCCTCTTCTGCCATGCCCTGTATAAAAAAAAGAATATATATATATATATATATATATATATATACTTACATCCACACTCTCGGACATCCCCGACGCTGATGAGGCTCCCGGAGACTTTTCCGGAAGAAAATAAGCTATGGCGCCTTCTGATTGGTTGAAAACGCTGTCTATCAAATTCACCCAATCAGGAGGCGCCAATGTGTGAACCAATTACAAAGGGATACACCCTAAAATCCCACTCTGATTGGATAATGCACCTGTCAATCTTTATTTAAACCAATCACAAGGCGCAGATGCCTTTAGCCAATCAAAATGAAAACACCCCTACAGGGTGATTGGTTGGGGCATCTGTGCATTCTGATTGGTTGCACTGACAATAGCCAATCACAATGGAATACACCCTCATGTACTGATTGGTGAAGGATTTGCGCATTCTCATTGGCAACTGTTAATATCAATCAATATTACAGCCAATGGAAAGGTGCAGATGTCTTCACCAATCAGTATGTGGGGATATATTCCATTGTGATTGGCTGATGGCAATAAAGCCTTAGGATTGGTTAAAATAAAGATTGACAGGTGTGTTATCCAATCAGTGTTGTATTTTGGGGTGTATACTTTTTTCATTGGTTCACAATTGGGGTCTTCTCATTGGCTGAATTTGGCCATTGCCAATTTTATTCTGGAACACTCTGTAGGAAGCTCATTAGCGTCGGAGACATCCGCCAGGGCGGATGTGTGTTGTTTTTTTTTTTTTTTTTACAAGCGGATGCTTCCGGAGCAGAACACCAGGAGGCTGGAGACATCGCGGAAAGGTAAGTATAATGTACATTGTGTTTATTTCACTTTGTTTTATGTTTACTAATGTAATGTTTTTTTTTACAGGAGCAGCGCCGGACAAGACGCAAAGATGGAGGACATGACATGCTGGGACGTGACATGCTGGAACGGGACATGCTGGAAAGGTGAGTATAATATTTAGAATATTTAGAATGTTTAGTTATTTCATGTAAACGTGTTGTATTAATTTTTCAAATCTTTTTTACCGTAGGTTGCTGATTTGAAGAAACATCTCAAAGGTAAGTGGTCTTAATTATTTTATTGTAGCTTAGAATTAGGGTAGCTATATATAGAGATAGCATGTATTGTATATTAGATAAATAGATAGGGGGATGTATTATTAGATAGTATTGTATATTAGATAGTGGGATGTATATTACATTATATAGTGGGATGTATATTACATAGTGGGATGTGTATTACATAGTGGGATGTATATTAGATAGTGGCATGTATATTAGATAGGGGTGTATTGTATTTAATTGTATTTAATTGTATTGGATTTTATTTAATTGTATTGGATTGTATGTATTATATGTATGTATTGTATTGTATGCATTATATGTATTTCCTTTTCAGGTGTGTAATTTTTTTTTACATTTTGTATTGGGGGGGGAGGGAGGTTGTAATGTATTTTTTTATTTTCTGTAATGTTCCTTTTTTTTTTGTTGTTCTGTAATGTACATTTTTTATTTTTGGTGATTTTAGTTTTTCTTATTTTATGTAATGTAGATTTCTGCTTTTTGATGAATTTAGTTACTTGAGGCACACAGTACACTCACATTGTGTGACAAACAGCATTTCAACACTTTCTTTTATTGACTGTCATTTTTTGACGGGCAAGTCGCTAGTATATATATATCTATATATACACATACATACATACACATACATACATACATACATACATATATATATACTAGCGAATTTCCCATCAAAAAATGACGGCAATTAAATTGTAAGTGAGCTAATGCTGTTTGGTGTATATTAAAATAAATAATAGATTAAAGTAATAGACTTCACCTATTTTGAAGTAATATATGCAGGAAGCATTCTGTTGAAGAGCCGGCAATCTGTTTTGATGTTGCTGCAGCATTAGTGCTGTGGAGCTGCTGTGTAAGCATTATGAATGTGTGGAGTGTAAAAGTGTGCGTGCGCGGGACAAATCCGTGGTGTTTTGCGTGTTTAGGGTCCTTTAGCCTCGTTTTAGTTTTGTGCGGCGGCCATTTTTTCTCTTGCTTAGGTGATTTTCGGGTGTTTAAACTATGAAATTTGTACTTAAATCGAGGTGTAACTTTAATTGCAGGGGTCCTGGGTGCATCACCTTGCTGTGAGTAAGCTTTTTATATGTTTGTTGTGTGTATTTATTGTGTTTCTAATGTGTTTGGGGTCGCGCGGGTTGCGTCCTTGTTTTCGAATCTCGTATGTCTTTTTCGGGAATTCCGTAGGTGTTTGGTGGTGTTTTGTGTCTTTAGACTGCTGTAGCCTCGTTTTCGTTTTTTTCGGCGGCCATTTTTTCTCTCGCTTAGAGAATGTCTAAACTCTTTTATTTTGAGTTAAATTGATGTGTAACTTCTGTTTTCGAGGTCCTGGATGCCCCCTCTTCCTGTAGGTAAGCTTTGTATGTATTTGTTGTGTGTATTTATTGTATTTTTCATGTTTTGATGTGCGCGGGTGGCGGACGATTTTTACGAGGTCGTAATTGGTCGTAACGTGTCTCGTATTTTCCTTTCGGAACTACGTAAATTATGGGAAGTCCGCAGTTGCTGGCAAGGAGTGCCTTCGCCTATATATATATACCGTATTGGTCCGAATATAAGCCGCACCTTTTTTCCGATTTTTGAGCTTGCGAGTTAAGGGTGCGGCTTATATTCGCGACTGTCAAAAAATCATTGCAGATTTGCGAACTTTGCTTGTAACGCGTGCGACTTCTATTTGCGAATGCAAAATTACTGCCGATTTGCACGAATGCGAGTTAAAAGTGACGATTTTCGTGCTTTAGACTGCGGTATTGAATAGCGATTTACGGTTTTAGGGATTTTAACATCCTGTAAAGCTTGTAACCTGCAAAAAAAGCTACAGTGCCAATTAGAAAGCCTATTTCTTGCAATGGCTGATCACTTTGAGAGTCTTTTTCTCTCCAATTTTACGTGTGCGGCTTATATTTGAGTACTATCTTTTTTCTATTTTTTCCCCTTGAACTTTACGGGTGCGGCTTATATGCGGGTGCGGCTTATATTCAGACCAATAAGGTACATATATATTTATGTATATATATACATATATATTTATATGAATAATCAGAGTATTGCAGTATATAGTGATAGCTTTTTTATTGAACAAACATATTTATAGTTTTCATGACGAGCTTTCGAGAGCGTTCCTCTCTTTGTCGAGTCAATACTGATTATAGATTCACAAATATAGCAAAAAAATCCAGGATTAACAAATAGTGTTCTGATCAGCCAGCCATGCAAGTGTGTGGGGGTGCAGACCAGAGTAAGTAAATTGGGGTCGTAAATAGTTTAACATCTAAGGAACCATAGGGCTGTAACCAAACTCAGGATGAAGGCAGAGAACAAAAAATAAAAAAATCAATAAACACACATATATATTTACAAGCATATTGTACATTGCCAATGCCAAGAGTAAATATTGTTCTCAAAAGGGATCGGCATACTGATCAAAGACGGTATAATTTACCAACAACAAATTAGGTTGCCATGGTATTTAAAAATTATGATGGGGAACCACCATTTGAGCAGGATATTAGAATATATCCACGTAATCAAGAACAACCTTTTATAAACATCAATATTTTAAGCAGTAATTTGGATCCTGTGACATATCCCATTTTCTTTCCAAATGGGGAGCCAGGATGGCAACCAAAATTACAGTTGCAAAGTTTGTGTTAGAAACAATATTTCCATGCTGGAATATAAAGTGGCACAAACTGCTGTCCGGGATCATTATAATCCTATTTTATGTGGGGGTAAACACACACAACAATGGATTATTGATTCCTATCTAAAAGTCGAAGCAAATAATCTAAATTTTGTCAAATTTCAACAAAACAAGCTTTGAGTAGAACAATATCGTGGATTGAGACATTCCTGCTGGACGAGCAATGATTTTGCCATCCTCTTTTCAAGGATCTCCTCGCAATATGCGAGAAAGATACAATGATGCCATGGCTATTGTCACTAAATTTGGAAAACCTGATTTATTCATTACATTTACATGTAATCCACAATGGCCAGAGATCAAAGAAAATTTTCTGCTTGGACAAACTTCTTCTGACCGACAAGATTTGGTGGCAAGAGAATTCAAAATAAAACTTAATTTGTTAATTCATGATATTACTAAAGCAGACTTTTTTGGAAAATGTGTGTCTTTTGTTTATACCATTGAATTTAAAAAAAGAGGCCTGCCACATGCATATATACTTTTAATCTTGCAAGAAAAAGATAAATTGAATACGGCAGACAGAGTGGATTCAGTAATCACTGCTGAACTGCCACATCCAGAGAAACATTCAAGACTTTATGAGATTGTAACTCATGGAATAATACATGGTCCATGTGGAGAGAGCAATCCAAAGTCACCATGTATGGAAAATAAGAAATGCATAAAAGAGTTTCCAAAACAATTTTAAATGCAGACTTATGTTAATTGTGATGGATACCCTTTGTATAGAAGAAGAGAAGGACAAACAGCTATTATCTGTGGCCAAAAGGTCGATAATGGATATGTGGTTCCATACAATCCACATTTGCTGATGAAGTACAATGCACATATCAATGTGGAAGCTTGCCCTTCCATCAAATCCATCAAATATGTGTATAAATATATATAGAAAGGATATGATGCAGCAACTGTTGTTGTGCAAGGTTCACACAATGAAAAAGACA
>CM050164.1:189567112-189582112 GCA_027410445.1 Discoglossus pictus
GACCTTGTGATTTATTAATGGTCATGGCAAATGCCATAATAATGGGAAATTGTCTTCTTTGAAGTATAAAAGGGAGACTACTTTCACTTGGTGCTAAATCTATTCTTGGTATGAAAACTCTCTCTCCTTTATGGGTCCCAGTTAAAATTTCAGCATCTATAAAATGGTCCTTTAATTGTTGAACAATTAATCTTGTGCCATTGCATAGGCCTTTTTTGGGGTTCATATTTCGCAGTAACATGATAATTGCACCTTTCTTTAGCTGCAAAATATGTGGTGGCATTCCAGAAGGAGTTAAAGAGTTTATGAATTCAGTCGAAAAGTTAGCCTGACTTTCATTGTCATCAGCAAGTACAGAATCAGCACTGTGATAATTTCTTTGTGGTGCATAAATTTTTTTAAAGATTTCATTATTGAGGATTAATGCATCTTTATTTTTACACGTCAGTATGACTTGGTTGGCAAGCTCAGAATATTCTTCGTTATTTATGCTCCCTTCAAATATAGCCGATATAATATCTTGTTGACAAATCATATGAGGTGGGATCTCTACAGTGTCGTCAGGTAAATGTAGTATTTTTTCTGTTCTGCCTTCTCCAATTTTAATAAGCCAATCATTGAAATCAGTTTGGCCTTCTGATCTCATATTTTGTTGCAGTTGAAGATGGGTAAAATGTTTCCATACTGTACTTGACTTTATACATGTTTCGATAATGTCAGTTCGATTTCCATGTACAACGACAGGTAATGTTTGTCTGAAATCGCCACCCAACAACATTACCTTTCCACCAAATGGAAAAATATTCTCCATGACTTCACGAAGCAAACGGTCAATACATTGGAGGGCATAGCATGACATCATTGTGGCCTCATCTATTATAATTAATTTACATTTCTTCAATTTCTTTGCTTGTAAGGATGTCATGCGAATATCTGACACAGAATTTTCTAAAATAGGCACTGGCAGTTTAAATCCACTATGAACAGTTCTTCCACCTTCTAATAAAAGTGCAGCAATTCCAGTAGTGGCAAACGCCATTGCTATTTTTCCTTGTGCTCGTACTGAACTCATTAATAAATTGTACAAATATGTTTTTCCTGATCCGCCAGGTCCATCAAGATAGAAATAACGCTCTGTCACCATGTCATCATCTATAGCATTTTTAATGGCATGAAATGCTTGCAATTGTAGTGTATTTAAAGTTGCAAGTCTTTCTTCTGTTCTTTCTGCTTGTAGTTGAATGTCATAGTCTTCAAAGTTAATGTCATCTATAAGACCTGGATCAGGCAAATTAAAACTTGCACAACTTAATCCATGAGTTAAAAAGACTTCTTGGATTTCCATTAACGCTTTTAAGTGTGCAATGGGTTCATTGTATCGTCGCATAAAGTCTTCAGCCATATTACTTTTAAAAGTCTCCCACAAAGCTAATGCATTTGGAGCATTTGAGAAGATACAAATAAAAGCAAATTGTTCTCTCATCTGTCGTGGCATTTGACATTGTGCTGCTTCTTCTAAACATCTTTCCCACTCTGTATCATCAGCGAGTAAGTTTCTATGTCTTGCAGCTAAATGGAAGGATTCATATACAATGTCATTAACAGTTCTTAAGTGTTCAAAACTTTGTGCTCCAGGAACATTTAAAAGTAATATCCGTAAGCAAAAACGTTCCACATCTCTTGGACTGACTGTGTAAATTCTTGGAATAATTTTATTGCCTCTGGTTTTTCTTGGTCTCCATAATCCATTCACAAAAACATAGTGATATGGAATTTCAATATATAAGTATTGTGTTGCTTCAGCATCAGTGGAATTTAATGCAAACCATGCAGTTAGTGTAGTGTGACGATCTTCACTTTGGGCCAATGCATTCATTTCATTTCCAGCATGGAAATAGACTAAATGTCGTTGTGGCAAATGTACTGCTAACCTATATACTGCATGTGATCTATCATGCATTTCAAATTTTAAAAGCCGCCACATAGCTTCTGGCGCACTGACATAGCGAGCATCTACATGAGATGCAAGTTCATCGTGTACTAACTCACTACTTTCAGGGTTGTCTGCACTTTTGACGACTACAGTAGCTGCATCGTAACCTTTGTAAATATATTTGTAGACATATTTAATGGATTTGATGGAAGTGCAGGCTTCTACGTTGATGTGGGTGTTGTACTTCATGAGTAAATGTGGATTGTCGGGTACTACATATCTATTGTCCACTTTTTTTCCACGAATAATGGCACTATCTCCTTCTCTTCTTTTATAAAGTGGATATCCATCACAATTGGCATAGGTTTTGTCTCAATAATCTTTTGGAAATTCTTTGTAACATTTATTATTTTCCATACATGGTGATTGTGGATTAAGGTCACCACAGGGTCCATGAATCATGCGATGAGTAACAATCTCATATAGTCTACCATATAGTTCTGGATCTGGTAGTTCAGCAACAATGACTGCATCCACTTTGTCTGAAGTATCTAATTTATCTTTTTCTTGAAGTATTATTAGAAGATGTGCATGTGGAAGGCCTCTTTTTTGAAATTCAATGGTATATACATAAGCAAGACATTTGCCAAATAACTGATTTATAGTGAAGTCACGTATTAATTCATTTAATTTAATCTTAAAAACTCTGGCTACTAAATCTGGTCGATCTGAAGCAGTTTGTCCAAGAAGTAGATTTAGTGTAATTTCTGGCCATTGTGGATTACATGTAAATGTCACAAATAGATCGGGTTTGCCAAATTTTGTCACAAAAGCCATAGCATCATTGTATCTTTCTCTCATATTCCGAGGAGATCCTTGAAAGGAAGATGGTAAAATGATGGCTTTGCCAGCTGTCATGTCTCTGCTTGTAGCCACGTCAGCAACATAGTCCATGAGTCCAGAATATTGTTCTACACAGAGTTTATCTTGTTGATATTTGATAAAGTTTAAATTATTTGCCTCAACTTGCAAATATGAATCAATAATCCATTGTTGTGTTAGTTTCCCACCACATAAAATTGGATTAAATACATTGCGAATGGCAATTTGAGCTACTTTAAATTCAAGCATAGAAACATTATTTCGGATTCTGGCTTTAGCATTTGGGTAACTGGGAAGAGTTAATTTTGGTTGCCAACCTGCTTCTCCGTGTGGGAAAAAGATGGGATATGTCATTGGATCTAAATTTGGACTTAAGATACTCATATTAATAAACGGTTGGTCCTCATTTCTAGGATATATTCGAATGTCTCTTTGAAATGGTGGTTCTCCTTCATCATTCTGAAACACCATTGCAACCTCATTTGTTGTTGGCAAGTTATAACAACGTTTATCAGTATGTCTGTCTCTTTTAAGCACCATATTAACCTTCGGCATTGGTAATTGATGTGTTTGTGCATGAAGTAGTTGTTCATTTTCTACTTCTGCCAATTTTTTATAAGCTTTACTGTAGGGATTGTTGTCCATAATGTTATTTAGCTCTATGAAAACAGTGGGTAAGCATTTTTTATTTTCTTCCATCTGCATACGTTGGTCAACAGCTTCCATTGTATCTAGGACATATAGTTGAGCGAATTTTCTTTTATTTCCTTCCTCTGGATGTAAATGGGAAGTGCGATGATAAATTTGTCCTTGGACTTTAAAACAGTAAGGACCATGTCCTGGTACATTAGCAGCTAATGTTGCCCCCATGGATGCAAAGGATATGGCACTATTGTAGGATCTTATGTTTGTCTTAAAATTTTTGTAGTTTGGAAAAGTAGGTTCAGTCATAATATTTTGTAAATAAATTGGAAATTCTTTCCTTTCTGGAAGTTTGAACTTGCCTTTTTGACAACAACTAATAAATTGTCCATCTCTGGGTCTCTCCTGTTTAAAATAATAAGCCTCACAAAACTAACATTGAGTAGTCATGTCCCCACAACTATGAACCTCTACTGCTAAAGACTTGAGTAGAGGACAATTTGCAAAGCATATAGGATTTTGGCTTTCATATTCATCAGGTGAAATGTCATATAATGTTTCAACAACAGGTTCTAAATGTTTTGTTTTTTTCTTTGCTTTTCTTGGGATATGTTGTATTGTTTGAGGTAAAATGTCATGTAATGTTTCATGAAACGGTTCTAAATGCTTTGTTTTCTTTGTTGCTTTTTTTGGTATCTCTTGTATTTTTTCTGGTAAAATGTCATCTGATGTTTGAGCAACAGGTTGTAAATGCTTTATTTTCTTTGTTGCTTTTTTTGACATATCTTTAATTTCTGCAAGTGACAGTCTTTTGCTTGCAATTCTTTTGCGTTCTTTTTCTCGTCGAATTTCCTTCTTCTCCGGTGTCTGCTGGCTGTCTGCTCTCTGTCGTCGTTCTCTAGCTTGGCGTCTTTTCTTTTCTTGTTTACTCTCGTTATCAGCCATGTTAATCTGTAAAAATAAAATAATGTACCATTAGTTTATTTTGAGATGTTAAGTTGTTTTTCATGACAAATAGTTATCAATAGTGTGTTAACATTTTATACTTAATCAATTTCAATGCGGTCAATTGAATAAAAGTCTAAATAAGGCCATCAGATAATTATTTAAAGAAATTTTTATTTATTAAACATGTATCCAAAAGCAAGTGTTTCAGTAACTAAAAAGGTATTTTCAATAAGATGTTATGTCCTTATTTACAGCACTATTCAATTTGTCAAATGGCAATTAAATTAGGGTTTAGGACTGGAATGTTACAATGACAAATTGTATAGATTCTGTGTTTTTAGACTTTTTTGGACTATGCCAATTTATTTTTTAAGTTTACATTGAAGTTTGTATTTACTGTTAAAGATTATTGGCCCTAAAAGACAAATAAGAGATAGATGATAGATATTACTTTTTATACTGTACCTTGGTTGAAGTTTGATTTCAAGCAAAATTCTTTGTTGGTCCTGTGTTGAAAGCCTTCGTCCGATGGTCTGGTCCTGTGTTGAAAGTCCTCGTCCGATGGTGTAGTCCTCTGTTGAAAGTCCTCGTCCTCTGGTGTGGTCCTCAGTTCCAACTCCTGTTCCGATGTTCTTGACGCAGTATCTGTTATAAAATAAAAATGAAAATGTTATGTTATTTGAATGTCTTTGTATTAATGTAAAAATGGCATTATTTCTGTGTTTTTCTACAATCCTTTTTGGTGCGCCGCAATTTTGGTATGCTTCTGTAGGCTTTTTTCTAAGGCTTATAGGTGGTTAAACATTAAAGAAGAATATTAATTAATTTTTCTCTTTTTTTACTTGTTATACTGTACCTTGGTTGAAGTTTGATTTGAAGCAGAATCTTTGTTGGTCCTGTGTTGAAAGCCTTCGTCTGATGGTCTGGTCCTGTGTTGAAAGTCCTCGTCCAATCGTCTGGTCCTCTGTTGAAAGTCCTCGTCCGATGGTGTAGTCCTCTGTTGAAAGTCCTCGTCCGATGGTGTAGTCCTCTGTTGAAAGTCCTCGTCCAATGGTCTGGTCCTCTGTTGAAAGTCCTCGTCCGCTGGTCTGGTCCTCAGTTGAAACTCCTGGTCCGATGTTCTTGACGCAGTATCTGATATAAAATAAAAATGAAAATGTAATTTTATTTGAATGTATTTGTATGAACTAAAAAATGACATTATTTCTTTGTTTTTCAACAATCCCGTTTGGTTCCCACCACTTTTGGTATGCTTATTTAGGCCTTTTTCTAAGGCTTATAGATTGTTAAACATAAAATAAGAATCTAAATGTAGTTTGGTATGTGTTTGTGTGAGTTTTTATACAATCCTGTTTGGTGCACACCACTGTTGGTATGCTTATTTAGACTTCTTTCTAAGGCTTATAGGTTGTTAAACATAAAATAAGAATGTAAATGTAGTTTGCTATGTGTTTGTGTGAGTTTTCATACAATCCTGTTTGGTGCACACCACTCTTGGTATGCTTATTAATGTTGTTTTGTAATGCTAATAGGTTGTTAAACATAAAATAAGAATGTAAATGTAGTTTGCTATGTGTTTGTGTGAGTTTTCATACAATCCTGTTTGGTGCGCACCACTGTTGGTATGCTTATTTAGGCTTCTTTCTAAGGCTTATAGGTTGTTAAACATTAAATAAGAATCTAAATGTAGTTTGCTATGTGTTTGTGTGAGTTTTCATACAATCCTGTTTGGTGCACACCACTCTTGGTATGCTTATTAATGTTGTTTTGTAATGCTAATAGGTTGTTAAACATAAAATAAGAATCTAAATGTAGTTTGCTATGTGTTTGTGTGAGTTTTCATACAATCCTGTTTGGTGCGCACCACTGTTGGTATGCTTATTTAGGCTTCTTTCTAAGGCTTATAGGTTGTTAAACATTAAATAAGAATCTAAATGTAGTTTGCTATGTGTTTGTGTGAGTTTTCATACAATCCTGTTTGGTGCGCACCACTGTTGGTATGCTTATTAATGTTGTTTTGTAATGCTAATAGGTTGTTAAACATAAAATAAGAATCTAAATGTAGTTTGCTATGTGTTTGTGTGAGTTTTCATACAATCCTGTTTGGTGCACTCCACTCTTGGTATGCTTATTAATGTTGTTTTGTAATGCTAATAGGTTGTTAAACATAAAATAAGAATCTAAATGTAGTTTGCTATGTGTTTGTGTGAGTTTTCATACAATCCTGTTTGGTGCGCACCACTGTTGGTATGCTTATTTAGGCTTCTTTCTAAGGCTTATAGGTTGTTAAACATTAAATAAGAATCTAAATGTAGTTTGCTATGTGTTTGTGTAAGTTTTCATACAATCCTGTTTGGTGCGCACCACTGTTGGTATGCTTATTTAGGCTTCTTTCTAAGGCTTATAGGTTGTTAAACATTAAATAAGAATTTTAATGTAGTTTGCTATGTGTTTGTGTGAGTTTTCGTACAATCCTCTTTGATGGGCACCACTTTTGTTATACTTATGTAGTGTTTTTTCTAATGGTTATAGGTTGTTAAACAAAAAGAATATGAATTTAGGGCCCTATTAAATTCTCCCTCGTAGTTCTCTCGGTGCTCGCAAAAGGCAGTTTTCCTGCTGTTTGCGAGAACCGAATCTCTCGCAGCCTGCTTTACGATATGACTGCGAGAAAATGGCCGAGAATAGGCTCCGAGAGAGCTACGTAGCCTTAAATCTATGCACGAGTCTCGCATATCGTAAGAATCCCTACGTGGACAAAAAGTCCACGCAAGGGATCCGAAAGCCTCTACGTGCTGCCTCGGAACAGCCCGAGACAGCAGCGTGAGGCTCCCCCCTGCACCCTATACACATCCCCATGCTGCAGGGGTCTCTATCAGGACCCCTGCAGCACCCCCACATTAACCCCTTGCAGCGGGGGTCCCCGATCTGCATAGATCAGGCCCCCCGCTGCATTTAAAACTTTTAAATTCCCCGCCGCGGCTCCTTAAAGGGACCGCGGCACACTATTAGCCAATCCCGGCCGCGGCACTTAAAATTAACCCCCCTCTATGCTGGGGGTCCCCATCGGGACCCCCGAAGTGTCCCCACATAAACCCATTGCAGGGGGGGTCCCCGATCTGCATAGATCAGGCCCCCCGCTGCATTTAAAACTTTTAAATTCCCCGCCGCGGCTCCTTAAAGGGACCGCGGCACACTATTAGCCAATCCCGGCCGCGGCACTTAAAATTAACCCCCCTCTATGCTGGGGGTCCCCATCGGGACCCCCGAAGTGTCCCCATATAAACCCCCTGCAGCGGGGGGCCCCGATCGGCACCGATCGTGACCCTGCTGCAATTCAATTTTAAATTTCCCGCCTCGCGGGTCCTCAAAGGACCGTAAAGGTCCTGAAAGGACTCGCACTAAAAATAATAACCCCAGGCAACTATAATTACCCCATTAACTCATGATGGTCAATCCAGACCAGCATAAGGCCTAAATTAACCCATTAACTCATGATGGTCAATACAGACCAGCATAAGGCCTAAATTAACCCATTAACTCATGATGGTCAATACAGACCAGCATAAGGCCTAAATTAACCCATTAACTCATGATGGTCAATACAGACCAGCATAAGGCCTAAATTAACCCATTAACTCATGATGGTCAATACAGACCAGCATAAGGCCTAAATTAACCCATTAACTCATGATGGTCAATACAGACCAGCATAAGGCTCTATTTAACCCATTAACTCATGATGGTCAATCCAGACCACCATAAGGCCTAAATTAACCCATTAACTCATGATGGTCAATACAGACCAGCATAAGGCCTAAATTAACCCATTAACTCATGATGGTCAATACAGACCAGCATAAGGCCTAAATTAACCCATTAACTCATGATGGTCAATACAGACCAGCATAAGGCCTAAATTAACCCATTAACTCATGATGGTCAATACAGACCAGCATAAGGCCTAAATTAACCCATTAACTCATGATGGTCAATACAGACCAGCATAAGGCCTAAATTAACCCATTAACTCATGATGGTCAATACAGACCAGCATAAGGCCTAAATTAACCCATTAACTCATGATGGTCAATACAGACCAGCATAAGGCCTAAATTAACCCATTAACTCATGATGGTCAATACAGACCAGCATAAGGCTCTATTTAACCCATTAACTCATGATGGTCAATCCAGACCACCATAAGGCCTAAATTAACCCATTAACTCATGATGGTCAATACAGACCAGCATAAGGCCTAAATTAACCCATTAACTCATGATGGTCAATACAGACCAGCATAAGGCCTAAATTAACCCATTAACTCATGATGGTCAATACAGACCAGCATAAGGCCTAAATTAACCCATTAACTCATGATGGTCAATACAGACCAGCATAAGGCCTAAATTAACCCATTAACTCATGATGGTCAATACAGACCAGCATAAGGCCTAAATTAACCCATTAACTCATGATGGTCAATACAGACCAGCATAAGGCCTAAATTAACCCATTAACTCATGATGGTCAATACAGACCAGCATAAGGCCTAAATTAACCCATTAACTCATGATGGTCAATACAGACCAGCATAAGGCTCTATTTAACCCATTAACTCATGATGGTCAATCCAGACCACCATAAGGCCTAAATTAACCCATTAACTCATGATGGTCAATACAGACCAGCATAAGGCCTAAATTAACCCATTAACTCATGATGGTCAATACAGACCAGCATAAGGCCTAAATTAACCCATTAACTCATGATGGTCAATACAGACCAGCATAAGGCCTAAATTAACCCATTAACTCATGATGGTCAATACAGACCAGCATAAGGCCTAAATTAACCCATTAACTCATGATGGTCAATACAGACCAGCATAAGGCCTAAATTAACCCATTAACTCATGATGGTCAATACAGACCAGCATAAGGCTCTATTTAACCCATTAACTCATGATGGTCAATCCAGACCACCATAAGGCCTAAATTAACCCATTAACTCATGATGGTCAATACAGACCAGCATAAGGCCTAAATTAACCCATTAACTCATGATGGTCAATACAGACCAGCATAAGGCCTAAATTAACCCATTAACTCATGATGGTCAATACAGACCAGCATAAGGCCTAAATTAACCCATTAACTCATGATGGTCAATACAGACCAGCATAAGGCCTAAATTAACCCATTAACTCATGATGGTCAATACAGACCAGCATAAGGCCTAAATTAACCCATTAACTCATGATGGTCAATACAGACCAGCATAAGGCTCTATTTAACCCCATCAGTCCCATAAGGGTATATTATTACCATTATGGGCCTGTTACAACCCAACATTAACCACATAAGTGCCATGATGGTCCTCAAGGACCATCATGACACTAACTACAAACACTACACTATAACCCCCAATAAACCATTTAATCTAAACTAACCCCCCTCTACACTAATCTATTAACACTTACACTACCTACCTACACTACCTACCCCCTAATAAACCTCCCCAACACTCTAATTACAAAAAACAAAAAACCTACAGTACAAAAAACAAAAAAACCTACAGTACAGAAAACAAAAAAAAATTACACACCTGAAAAGGAAAGACAGATAAACACAATACAATAATACATATAATACATTACATACATTACATACAATACATGACATTACATATAATATATTAAATATAATATATTAAATATAATATATTACATATAATACATTACATACATTACATACAATACATGACATTACATATAATATATTAAATATAATATATTAAATATAATATATTACATATAATACATTACATACATTACATACAATACATGACATTACATATAATATATTAAATATAATATATTAAATATAATATATTACATATAATACATTACATACATTACATACAATACATGACATTACATATAATATATTAAATATAATATATTAAATATAATATATTACATATAATACATTACATACATTACATACAATACATGACATTACATATAATATATTAAATATAATATATTAAATATAATATATTACATATAATATATTACATATAGTCCTAATCAAATACCCCCTATCTATCTAACATACAATCTATTTAATTTAAAATAAATCCTAACTATATCAAATACATCCCCCTATCTATCTAATATACAAAAAATCCTAACTACATACACAGACCCTTATTCTAAAATAAAATAAAATAATTACAGTCCTAACTACATACACAGACCCTAATTCTAAGCTAAAATCAATAAATTAAGACCACTTACCTTTAAGATGTTGCTTCAGATCACTAACCTATGGGTCAAACAAAAAAAAAAATTAGTACAAAACATTAACATCAAATAAATAAACATTATATACATTCTACATATTCAACTCACCTTTACAGCATGTCCAGTCACTGTTAAGCTCTTCCGGCGCGGCCCTGTTAAAAAAAAAAAACACAATACATGAATACATGAATACAATATATAAACAATAAATAAAATACACAAATAAACATCTAAATATACATTTAACTTACCTCCCCGCGATGTCCCCGGCCTTCTCTCCTTCAGCCCCGGCTGGGCCGCGGAACCATCCGCGCTCTAAAAAAAAAAAAGAAAAAAAACTAACGGAGGTCTGCACTGGCAGACCTCCCCGACGCTACTGAACCTCCCGGAGTCGTTTCCGGGAGGAAATTGGCATTGGCGGCTTGTGATTGGCTGAAAAAGCTGTCTATCAATTTCAGCCAATCAAAAGTCGTCAATGTGTGAGCCAATCAGGATGGGATACACCCCAATATCCCACCCTGATTGGCTAAAACACTTGTCTATCTTTATGGGAACCAATCACAACGCTCAGATGCCTTCAGCCAATCACTATGGGATACACCCCCACGGAGTGATTGGTAGAAGACATCTGCGCATCCTGATTGGCTCCTACATTGACGACTTTTGATTGGCTGACAGCTTTTTCAGCCAATCACAAGCCGCCAATGCCAATTTCCTCCCGGAAACGACTCCGGGAGGTTCAGTAGCGTCGGGGAGGTCTGCCAGTGCAGACCTCCGTTATTTTTATTTTTTATTTTTTTTTAGAGCGCGGATGGTTCCGCGGCCCAGCCGGGGCTGAAGGAGAGAAGGCCGGGGACATCGCGGGGAGGTAAGTTAAATGTATATTTAGATGTTTATTTGTGTATTTTATTTATTGTTTATATATTGTATTCATGTATTCATGTATTGTGTTTTTTTTTTTTTAACAGGGCCGCGCCGGAAGAGCTTAACAGTGACTGGACATGCTGTAAAGGTGAGTTGAATATGTAGAATGTATATAATGTTTATTTATTTGATGTTAATGTTTTGTACTAATTTTTTTTTTTGTTTGACCCATAGGTTAGTGATCTGAAGCAACATCTTAAAGGTAAGTGGTCTTAATTTATTGATTTTAGCTTAGAATTAGGGTCTGTGTATGTAGTTAGGACTGTAATTATTTTATTTTATTTTAGAATAAGGGTCTGTGTATGTAGTTAGGATTTTTTGTATATTAGATAGATAGGGGGATGTATTTGATATAGTTAGGATTTATTTTAAATTAAATAGATTGTATGTTAGATAGATAGGGGGTATTTGATTAGGACTATATGTAATATATTATATGTAATATATTATATTTAATATATTATATTTAATATATTATATGTAATGTCATGTATTGTATGTAATGTATGTAATGTATTATATGTAATATATTATATTTAATATATTATATTTAATATATTATATGTAATGTCATGTATTGTATGTAATGTATGTAATGTATTATATGTATTATTGTATTGTGTTTATCTGTCTTTCCTTTTCAGGTGTGTAATTTTTTTTTGTTTTCTGTACTGTAGGTTTTTTTGTTTTTTGTACTGTAGGTTTTTTGTTTTTTGTAATTAGAGTGTTGGGGAGGTTTATTAGGGGGTAGGTAGTGTAGGTAGGTAGTGTAAGTGTTAATAGATTAGTGTAGAGGGGGGTTAGTTTAGATTAAATGGTTTATTGGGGGTTATAGTGTAGTGTTTGTAGTTAGTGTCATGATGGTCCTTGAGGACCATCATGGCACTTATGTGGTTAATGTTGGGTTGTAACAGGCCCATAATGGTAATAATATACCCTTATGGGACTGATGGGGTTAAATAGAGCCTTATGCTGGTCTGTATTGACCATCATGAGTTAATGGGTTAATTTAGGCCTTATGCTGGTCTGTATTGACCATCATGAGTTAATGGGTTAATTTAGGCCTTATGCTGGTCTGTATTGACCATCATGAGTTAATGGGTTAATTTAGGCCTTATGGTGGTCTGGATTGACCATCATGAGTTAATGGGTTAATTTAGGTCTTATGGTGGTCTGTATTGACCATCATGAGTTAATGGGTTAATTTAGGCCTTATGCTGGTCTGTATTGACCATCATGAGTTAATGGGTTAATTTAGGCCTTATGGTGGTCTGGATTGACCATCATGAGTTAATGGGTTAATTTAGGTCTTATGGTGGTCTGGATTGACCACCATGAGTTAATGGGTTAATTTAGGCCTTATGGTGGTCTGGATTGACCATCATGAGTTAATGGGTTAATTTAGGTCTTATGGTGGTCTGGATTGACCACCATGAGTTAATGGGTTAATTTAGGCCTTATGGTGGTCTGGATTGACCATCATGAGTTAATGGGGTAATTATAGTTGCCTGGGGTTATTATTTTTAGTGCGAGTCCTTTCAGGACCTTTACGGTCCTTTGAGGACCCGCGAGGCGGGAAATTTAAAATTGAATTGCAGCAGGGTCACGATCGGTGCCGATCGGGGCCCCCCGCTGCAGGGGGTTTATATGGGGACACTTCGGGGGTCCCGATGGGGACCCCCAGCATAGAGGGGGGTTAATTTTAAGTGCCGCGGCCGGGATTGGCTAATAGTGTGCCGCGGTCCCTTTAAGGAGCCGCGGCGGGGAATTTAAAAGTTTTAAATGCAGCGGGGGGCCTGATCTATGCAGATCGGGGACCCCCCCTGCAATGGGTTTATGTGGGGACACTTCGGGGGTCCCGATGGGGACCCCCAGCATAGAGGGGGGTTAATTTTAAGTGCCGCGGCCGGGATTGGCTAATAGTGTGCCGCGGCCCCTTTAAGGAGCCGCGGCGGGGAATTTAAAAGTTTTAAATGCAGCGGGGGCCTGATCAGTGCCGATCGGGGACCCCCGCTGCAAGGGGTTAATGTGTGGGGGCTGCGGGGGTTCCTATGGACCCCTGCAGCAAGGTGTTCATGTGAGGACACTTCGGGGGTCCCGACAGGGACCCCCGCATTGAGGGGGGGTTCATTTTAGGTGCCTGGGGGGGGTTTGGAGTACCCCCCACGGCAATGCTTATGTGGGGGACTGCCGCGGAGGTCCCTTTTAGGACCCCCGCAGCACTTGATGAGGAGTGGGAGCCTGCGATATCATCTCGCAGGCTGTCACTCCTCATGTACATTTACGCAGTGTAGATACGTACGGCCCTGCTGCGTAGCTCACACGTTGCTCGCAGCAGGGCTAATTTAATAGCATTGTAAGTTAGAGAAACTTTGCAGTACGTAGGGCTTAAGTAGAAGCCTCTTATTTACGAGGCTGGAATTTAATAGGGCCCTTAGTTTGCTATGTGTTTGTTACAATCCTGTTTTGTGTGTACCAGTTTGTGTGTACCATATGTTGCATCCTTTGGCCCTCATTCAATTGCAGTTTGGCCAATTCAATAGGGTTCTAAATGTGCTTATTTCGAGCCCTATTGAATTGTCCAAAATATCAATTGAATGAGGGCCTTTGGTTGCTGGATTTGTTATATTGTGAGGGCCTCATTGAATTTGGTTTTTCGCAATGGAATTTGGCTCAATATGAGCACAGAGCATCTTTTTTTACAGAAGTTTCTAACTAAAAACTTCTGTTCAAAAATATGCTCTGTGCTTATATAGAGCCCTATTGAAATGGGCAAATCACATTTGAATGAGGCCCTCGCCCATTAAACATATTTAGGTCCTGAATCAATTGCGTTTTGACCAATTGAATAGGGCTCTATATAAGCACATAAAATATTTTTTGACAGAAGTTTTTAGTTAGTGAAGAGCTTGATTGTGGTTAGAAGTTCAGTAACTAAAAATGTCTGTCTAAAAAATCTATTATGTGCTTATATAAAGCCCTATTCAATTGGCCAACTCACAATTGAATAAGGCTCATGGTTCGGTTCTCTTTTATACTTAATACTTTACCTTGATTGAAGTGTGGAATGACAGAGGGTCCCCTCCTGCCAATCTTAATCCGCCGGTCTTCTTGTAGTGTCTGTTTGTAAAATAAAGTGAAATAGTGAATTATAGAATTTTTTATTTGTATTTAACAAAGCATGGCCTTTTCAGCATTTAAAGTATTTTTGTATCTTACCTCTTCTTCTTTGTTGGTGTTCTTTAAAAGGGATTGTGCTTCACAATGCACGGTGCAAATTGTTGAGAGACGCTGTTGATGCAGAGTCTGTTTGAATATTCAAAAAAGTAGAAAGATTGAGCTTTAGGTGATCTATTGAATTGCA
>CM050164.1:189609612-189612112 GCA_027410445.1 Discoglossus pictus
TCAGTGGGAAGATCCCACTTTAGTGACAGCTAGAAATGATATTAAAGTTGTAAACGGGGTTGTTAATCAGCCAGGAGGAGCACTGCCGTTCCCCTATTTTGAAGTACAAAATGACCTAATTTACCGTGTAGAAAAAAAGGATTCAGACATCATTAGGCAGCTGTTGGTTCCTCAGACTTACCAGAATATAGTGCTAAAGTTGGCTCACAGCCACATATTAGGGGGACACTTGGGAGTCGGAAAAACTAGAGAGAGAGTCCTTAGACGGTTTTACTGGCCTGGAGTGTTTGCTGCTATTACAAACTATTGCTCCTCATGTCCTGAGTGCCAGTACAGGGCTCCTTTCAAGACTTTTCGTAGTCCACTTGTACCCTTACCCATAATTGACGTGCCTTTTGAAAGGATCGCTATGGACTTAGTGGGGCCACTGGTAAAGTCCGCTAGGGGACACCAATATATATTAGTCATCTTGGACTATGCAACTCGCTATCCTGAGGCCATTCCCTTGCGTAATACCTCTGCAAAGCTAATAGCTAAGGAACTTATGTTGATGTTCAGTAGGGTGGGTATCCCTAAAGAAATACTGACAGACCAGGGGACCCCGTTCATGTCCAGAGTCACAAAAGAGTTGTGCAGGCTCTTGCAGGTTAAACATCTTAAGACCTCAGTATATCACCCACAGACTGATGGTTTAGTAGAGAGGTTCAACAAAACCCTTAAGAGTATGCTACGCAAGGTAATTGATGCAGATGGAAGAAATTGGGATTTTTTATTGCCATATCTACTGTTTTCCATTAGGGAAGTTCCACAGGCCTCCACGGGCTTCTCTCCTTTTGAATTATTATATGGAAGACATCCCAGGGGAATATTGGATATTGCTAAGGAGACCTGGGAACAGGAGACTACTCCTCACAGGAGTGTAATTGAGCATATAGCTCAAATGCAGGATAGAATGGCCACCATCATGCCTATTGTCAGGGAACACATGCTGGAAGTCCAGCAGGCTCAGAAAAACAGCTATAACCGTAATGCTAGAGTCAGAGTGTTCCAACCGGGAGACAGGGTATTGGTTCTGGTCCCTACTGTGGAGAATAAGTTCCTTGCGACTTGGCATGGACCCTATGAAATAATAGAGAAAGTGAGTGATGTCAATTATAAAGTCAGACAACCAGGAAGAAGAAAGCCTGAACAGTTGTATCATATAAATCTGTTAAAGCCATGGAAGGACAGGGAGGTCCTGGTTGCTTTAAAACCTTCAGAACCTCCTATAGTAGAGCCAGATGTGAACGTATCTAAGACTCTGTCTGTCCATCAAAAGCAAGAGGTCAGAGATTTCATCAGAAGAAATAGGGATGTTTTCTCGATAGTTCCAGGAAAGACTAAAGTGATTAAACATGACATAATAACCGAACCAGGGAAAAGAGTTAACCTCAAACCCTATAGAATTCCTGAGGCCCGGAGGGAGGTTATAAACTTAGAGGTTGAGAGCATGTTAAAACTTGGAGTCATTGAAGAATCCCAGAGTAACTGGAGTAGTCCTATTGTATTGGTGCCAAAACCTGATGGCACATGGAGGTTCTGCAATGACTACCGCAAGTTAAACGCCCTCTCAAAATTTGATGCTTACCCAATGCCAAGAGTTGATGAGTTAATAGAAAGACTGGGCAAAGCTCGTTATCTAACAACCTTGGATTTAACAAAGGGTTACTGGCAGGTCCCGCTCACTGAAAGAGCCAAAGAAAAGACAGCCTTTTCAACACCCAGTGGCCTGTTTCAGTACACTGTATTGCCATTTGGGTTACATGGGGCACCTGCCACATTCCAACGAATGATGGACAGAATTCTTAAACCTCATGTTCGTTATGCTGCAGCATACTTGGATGATGTCGTCATCCACAGTGCAGACTGGGAATCCCACCTCCCTAAAGTTCAAGCGGTACTTGATGCTATCCGCTCAGCAGGCTTAACTGCCAATCCTTCCAAGTGTACGATTGGTTTAGAGGAAGCTAAGTACTTAGGTTATTCTATTGGGAGGGGTTTGGTTAAACCACAGGAAGCCAAAGTAGAAGCCATACAAAAATGGCCACAGCCCCTTACAAAGAAACAAGTAAAGGCATTTTTGGGTTTAATTGGATATTATAGGCGGTTCATTCCAGATTTTGCTACCATTGCTGCACCCCTGACAGACCTTATTAAAGCAAAATCCCCAGTCATAGTTAAATGGTGCCCTGAGGCAGAAAAGGCTTTTAAGAGTCTGAAGGAAGCTATCTGTAGCCATCCTGTCTTAGTGACCCCAGATTTTTCCAGGGATTTTATAGTTCAGACAGATGCTTCTGATGTGGGCTTGGGGGCTGTTCTTTCACAGGAATACCAGGGTGAAGAACACCCTGTTTTCTTTTTGAGCAGAAAGTTAAACCCACATGAGAAGAACTACTCTATTGTTGAAAAAGAGTGTCTTGCTATTAAGTGGGCATTAGACTCTCTTAAATACTACCTACTA
>CM050164.1:189614612-189681265 GCA_027410445.1 Discoglossus pictus
TCTGTTGAGCTTCAGCTGGTGGACAGATGGCCTTAAGTTCTCCTGCAAAATGTCTTCAAAAACTTGGGAATTCATTTTTCCTTTGATGATAGCAATCTGTCCAGGCCCTGGCGCAGCAAAGCAGCCCCAAACCATGATGCCCTCACCACCGTACTTCACAGATGGGATGAGGTTTTGATGTTGGTGTGCTGTGCCTCTTTTTCTCCACACACAGTGTTGTGTGTTTCTTCCAAACAACTCAACTTTAGTTTCATCTGTCCACAGAATATTTTGCCAGTACTGCTGTGGAACATCCAGGTGCTCTTGTGCAAACTGTAAACGTGCAGCAATGTTTTGCTTGGATAGCAGTGGCTTCCTCTGTGGTATCCTCCCATGAAATCCATTCTTGTTTAGTGTTTTACATATCGTAGATTCGCTAACAGGGATGTTAGCATATGCCAGAGACTTTTGTAAGTCTTTAGCTGACACTCTAGGATTCTTCTTCACCTCATTGAGCAGTCTGCACTGTGCTCTTGCAGTCATCTTTACAGGACGGCCACTCCTAGGGAGAGTAGCAGCAGTGCTGAACTTTCTCCATTTATAGACAATTTGTCTTAGCGTGGACTGATGAACAGCAAGGCTTTTGGAGATACTTTTATAACCCTTTCCAGCTTTATGCAAGTCAACAATTCTTAATCGTAGGTCTTCTGAGAGCTCTTTTGTGTGAGGCATCATTTACATCAGGCAATGCTTCTTGTGAAAAGCAAACCCAGAACTGGTGTGTGTTTTTTATAGGACAGGACAGCTGTAACCAACACCTCCAATCTCATCTCATTGATTGGACTCCAGGTGGCTGACACCTCACTCCAATTAACTTTTGGAGATGTCATTAGTCTAGGGGTTCACATACTTTTTCCACCTGCACTGTGAATGTTTACATGGTGTGTTCAATAACAACATGGTAACATTTAATTCTTTGTGTGTTATTAGTTTAAGCAGAGTGTGATTGTCTATTGTTGTGACTTAGATGAAGATCAGATCACATTTTATGTCCAATTTGTGCAGAAATCCATATCATTCCAAAGGGTTCACATACTTTTGCTTGCAAGTGTATATATATATATATATATATATATATATATATATATATATATATATTTATGTATACATAGATGAATAATCAGAGTATTGCAGTATATAGTGATACCTTTTTTATTGAACAAACATATTCATAGGTTTCATGACGAGCTTTCGAGAGCGTTCCTCTCTTTGTCGAGTCAGAGTCAATACTAATTGTAAATGTACAAATTTGCAAAAAATTCCAGGATTAACAAATAATGTTCTGTTCAGCCAGCAAGTGTGTTGGAGTCCTAAATAATTTCACATCTAAGGAACCATAGAGCTGTAACCAAACTCATGAAGAAGGCAGAGAACAAAAAATAAAATAAAAATAAATAAAATAAACACACATATATATTTACAATCATGAATATTAGAGGTTACAAGAAATTTTGGTAATGAGATAAAAATTCCATGTCTACATTAAGGCCTGAGTTATTACTGTTAAAGAGCATAATCATTGTAATTTCAAATGTCTTTCTTTCCATAGTGTTTTGAAAAAAAACCTTTGAGTATTTTGATATTTTTCATGGAGTGGTTATTATGGTTGAAATGGTGTCCAACTGGAGTACAGTAGCTGTCCTCACTGTGCTTATTGATGAAATGTCTGTGTAGATTCATCCTCATATGTAATTTCTGACTGTTTTTTCCAATGTAGCAGCCTCTCTCACATACAGTGCATTGTATCATGTAGAGTACATTGGATGATGTACAAGAATATGACCCTCTGATGTTATAGGTCTTGTTGTTCTGCGTGGCTGTGTCCCCTTTGCAGATGTGTTGACACAATTTACACCGATTTTTATTGCAAGGTTTTTCTTTGTTAAGCTCTTCACTGGCCAATCTACTGTTCACCAATGTTTGTCTGAGATTTGGTGGCTGCCTAAATGCAAGAATGGGGGGTTTGGGGAATATGTTTTAATTCTGTGTCCTCTGAAGACAGCTCAGACAAAACAGGAATCATAAACCTAACTCAGGGAACTTATCTGAACGTTCCCCAAGAACGTGCAGCACAAATTGGAGCAGCTCATAACCACCCATCCTACAACTGGGACACTTTTTACCTGCTGCCCAAGATCCACAAACCAGGCAACCCAGGGAGACCTATTGTTACAGGTATGGACACACTGACTGAAGTTATCTGGTCTTGTTGAAAACATCCTGAAGCCACTAGTTACAAACACCAGCAGCTATATACAAGACACCACAGACTTTCTTAACAAACTCAGTCAGATTAAGGAACTACATGCTAACACACTACTCGTAACCATGGATATTGAATCGCTTTACAGCAACATCCCGCACAAAGATGGTACTGATGCATGCCTCAAATTTCTCGTAACACACACTCTGAACCGCAAATATACCCTGATACCATTGCCAAAATACTAGAAAATATCCTGACCCACAATTACTTCACCTTCAATGAACATGTTTACCTGCAAATAATGGGGACCGCAATGGGGACTTAAATGGCACCACAATATGCTAATTTATTTATGGCTGATGTTGAACAGAGATTCCTGTCCACATATATCCACAAGCCTTACAGATACTACCGTTATATTGATGACCTATTCATCACATGGACAGAGGGAGAAAAAAAGCTCAGAGAATTTCACACTGCCTTTAATACCTTACACCCATCTATACAATTTAATAGAGATTACTCTGCAGAACAGGTGAACTTCCTGGACACCACCATATCCATCACCAATGGCAAACTTAACTCATCTCTATATAGGAAACATACAGACAGATGCACTTATCTCCAACGCTCTAGCTTTCATCCCACACATATTACAAAAGTGATTATCTATAGTCAAGCCATCCGATACTACCGCATATGCTCTAACAATGAGGGCCGTGATAAACATTTAAACATTTAAAAACACTGCCTGACTCCTTCATGAGAAAGGGTTACAAACCTAATGTCTTAACACAGAAAGTAACCTCTGCCATTAAACCACCCTGGGAACACCTGCTGCAATGCAAAACTAAGGGCCTCATTAAAATCTCCCTCGTAGTTCTCTCGGTGCTCGCAAAAGGCAGTTTTTTGCTGTTTGCGAGTACCGAATCTATCGCAGCCTGCTTTCCGATATGACTACGAAAAATGGCCGAGAATAGGCTCCAAGAGAGCTAGTCACACGCAGCCTTAAATGTACGAGTGATTCTCGCATTTCGAAAGAATCCCTACGGGCACAAAAAGTGCCTGCAAGGGATCCTAAAGCCTCTACGTGCTGCCTCGGAGCAGCCCGAGACAGCAGTGTGAGGCTCCCCCCTGCTCCCTATACACATCCCCATGCTGCAGGGGTCTCTATCGGGACCCCTGCAGCACCCCCACATTAACCCCTTGCAGCGGGGGTCCCCGATCTGCACCGATCAGCCCCCCGCTGCATTTAAAAGTTAAAAATTCCACGCTGCGGCTCCATAAAGGGCCTGCGGCACACTATTACTAATCCCGGTTGCGGCACCTAATATTAACCCCCCCTCTATGCTGGGGGTCCCCATCAGGACCCCCGAAGTGTCCCCATATAAACCCCTTGCTGCAGGGGTCCATAGTGACCCTCACAGTTCCACCACATTAACCCCCTGCAGCGGGGGTCCCCGATCGGCACCGATCGTGACCCTGCTGCATTTAAATTTTTCAATTTCTCACCTCGCGGGTCCTTAAAGGACCATAAAGGTCCTGAAAGGACTCGCACTAAAAAATATTAACCCCAGGCAACTATAATTAACCCTATAATTCATGGGGGTCAATACAGTCCGCCATAAGGCCTTAATTAACCCTATAACTCATGGGGGTCAATACAGACCCTCATAAGGCCTTAATTAACCCTGTCACTCATGGGGGTCAATACAGTCCCCCATAAGCATTTAATTAACCCTATAACTCATGGGGGTCAATACAGACCCCCATAAGCCAATAACTAACCCTATAACTCATGGGGGTCAATACAGACCCCCATAAGGCCTTAATTAACCCTATACCTTATGGGGGTCAATACAGACCCCCATAAGCACTTAATTAACCCTATAACTCATGATTTATAACTCATGAGGGTCAATACAGACCCCCATAAGCCAATAAATAACCCTATAACTCATGGGGGTCAATACAGACGCCCATAAGGCCTTAATTAACTCTATAACTTATAGGGGTCAATACAGACCCCCATAAGGCCTTAATTAACCCTATAACTCATGGGGGTCAATACAGACCCCCATAAGGCCTTAATTAACCCGGTCACTCATGGGGTCACTACAGACCCCCATAAGCACTTAATTAACCCTATAACTCACGGGGGTCAATACAGACCCCCATAAGCACTTAATTAACCCTATAACTCATGGGGGTCAATACAGACCCCCATAAGACAATAACTAACCCTATAACTCATGGGGGTCAATACAGACCCCCATAAGGCCTTAATTAACCCTATACCTTATGGGGGTCAATACAGACCCCCATAAGCACTTAATTAACCCTATAACTCATGATTTATAACTCATGAGGGTCAATACAGACCCCCATAAGCCAATAAATAACCCTATAACTCATGGGGGTCAATACAGACGCCCATAAGGCCTTAATTAACTCTATAACTTATAGGGGTCAATACAGACCCCCATAAGGCCTTAATTAACCCTATAACTCATGGGGGTCAATACAGACCCCCATAAGGCCTTAATTAACCCGGTCACTCATGGGGTCAATACAGACCCCCATAAGCACTTAATTAACCCTGTCACTCATGGGGGTCAATACAGACCCCCATAAGCACTTAATTAACCCTATAACTCATGGGGGTCAATACAGACCACCATAAGCCAATAATTAACCCTATAACTCATGGGGGTCAATACAGACCCCCATTAGGCCTTAATTAACCCTATAACTCATGGGGGTCAATACAAACCCCCATAAGGCCTTAATTAACCCTGTCACTCATGGGGGTCAATACAGACCCCCATAGCACTTAATTAACCATATAACTCATGGAGGTCAATACATACCCCCATAAGCACTTAATTAATCCTATAACTCATGAAGGACAATACAGACCCCCATAAGCCAATAATTAACCCTATAACTCATGGGGGTCAATACAGACCCCCATAAGGCCTTAATTTACCCTATAACTCATGGGGTCAATACAGAGCCCCATAAGCCTCTATTTAACCCCATCAGTCCCATAAGGGTATATTATGACACCTATGGGGCTGTTAAAACCCTAACATTAACCACATAAGTGCCATGACGGTCCACAAGGACCATCATGACGCTAACTACAAACACTACACTAACCCCCAATAAACCATTTAATCTAAACTAACCCCCCTCTACACTAATCTATTAACACTTACACTACCTACCCCCTAATAAACCTCCCCAACACTCTAATTACAAAAAATAAAAAACCTACCTTACAAAAAATAAAAAACCTAAGTCACCAAAAATTAAAAAAAAACTACAGTACAGAAAAAAAATCCTACAGTACAGAAAATAAAAAACCTACAATACAGAAAAAAAAACCTACAGTACAGAAAAAAAATACATTACAACCCCCCCCCCCCCCCCCACACTACAGAAAAAAAAATTACACACCTGAAAAGGAAATACAAACATACACAATACAATACATACATACATACAATACATTACATACAATAAATTACATACAATACATTACATATAATACATTACATATAATACATTACATACAATACATTACATATAATACATTACATATAATATATTACATATAATTAGAGATGTCCCGAATAGTTCGCCGCGAACATAGCATGTTCGCGTTCGCGGCGAACTGCGAACATATGCGAGATTCGACCCGCCCCCTATACTTTATCATTGAGCAAACTTTGACCCTGCATGTCACAGTCAGCAGACACATTCCAGCCAATCAGCAGCATACATTCCCTTCCAGAGCCTTCTAACTCATGGACAGCAGCCATTTTGGATTCATAACTAACTTGCAGTCTTACTGAGAGGAGGCTGAGTGTAGGTGATACTGCATCAATAGGGAAAACCATAGCTAGGCTACTGTACACAGTGTGCAATACAGTCCTGAAGGACTCTTTTGATCTCTGCTGCAAGGACACCCCTGTGTCTCTTCCCCCCTTATCATCATCCTCCCCTCACCTTAGCACCCAACCCTAACACCCCTCACACTTATACATAACACCCACCAACCTAACACCTAACCCTAACACCCCTAACCCTAACACCCATCACCCTAACACCTAACCCCCTCACCCTTATCCCTAACACCCCTAACCCTAACACCCCTAACACTTATCCCTAACCCTAACACCCCTCACACTTATCCCTAACACCCCTAACCCTAACACTCCTCACACTTATCCCTAACACTCCTCGCCCTAACACCTATCCCTAACACCCCTCACCCTAACCCTAACACCCCTCACACTTATCCCGAACACCTAACCCTAACACCCCTCACACTTTTCCTTAACACCCCTCACCCTAACACCTACCCCTAACTCCCCTCACCCTAACCCTAACACCCCTCACCCTAACCCTAACACCCCTCACACTTATCCCTAACACCTATCTCTAACACCCCTCACCCTAACACTTATCCCTAACACCTAACCCTAACACCCCTCACACTTATCCCTAACACTTATCCCTAACACCCCTCACCCTAACCCTAACACCCCTCACACTTATCCCTAAGACCTAACACCCCTCACACTTATTCCTAACATGCCTCACCCTAACACCCCTTAAACTTATCCCTAACACCCCTCACCCTAACACCCCTCACACTTATCCCTGTATCTCTTTCCCCCCTTATCATCAAGGGAGGGGGGAGGATGATGAGGGAGGGGGGAAGAGACACAGGGGAGGATGATGAGGGAGGGGGGAAACAGACACAGGGGAGGATGATGAGGGAGGGGGTAAAGAGATACAGGGGAGGATGATGAGGGAGTTGGGAGGATGATGAGGGAGGGGGGATGAGACACAGGGGAGGGTGATGAGGAAGGGGGCAAAGAGACTTATCCCTAACACCCCTCACCCTTAACACCTATCCCTAGCACCCCTCACCCTAACACCCCTTACACTTATCCCTAACGCCCCTCAACCTAACCCTAACACCCCTCACACTTATCCCTAACACTCCTCACCCTAACCCTAACACCCCTCACACTTATCCCTAACACCCCTCACACATATCCCTAACCCTAACACCTAACCCTTACACCCCTCACACTTATCCCTAACACCCCTCACCCTAACACCTATCCCTAACACCCCTCACCCTAACACCCCTCACACTTATCCCTAACACTCCTCGCCCTAACACCTATCCCTAACACCCCTAACCCTAACACCCCTCACACTTATCCCGAACACCTAACCCTAACACCCCTCACACTTTTCCTTAACACCCCTCACCCTAACACCTACCCCTAACTCCCCTCACCCTAACCCTAACACCCCTCACCCTAACCCTAACACCCCTCACACTTATCCCTAACACCTATCTCTAACACCCCTCACCCTAACACCCCTCACACTTATCCCTAACACCTAACCCTAACACCCCTCACACTTATCCCTAACACTTATCCCTAACACCCCTCACCCTAACCCTAACACCCCTCACACTTATCCCTAAGACCTAACACCCCTCACACTTATTCCTAACATGCCTCACCCTAACACCCCTTAAACTTATCCCTAACACCCCTCACCCTAACACCCCTCACACTTATCCCTAACACCTAACCCTAACACCCCTCACACTTAACACCTATCCCTAGCACCCCTCACCCTAACACCCCTTACACTTATCCCTAACACCCCTCAACCTAACCCTAACACCCCTCACACTTATCCCTAACACTCCTCACCCTAACCCTAACCCTCCTCACACTTATCCCTAACACCCCTCACCCTAACCCTAACACCCCTCACACTTATCCCTAACACCCATCACCCTAACACCTAACCCCCTCACCCTTATCCCTTACACCCCTCACACTTATCCCTAACACCCCTCACCCTAACCCTAACACCCCTCACACTTATCCCTAACACTCCTCGCCCTAACACCTATCCCTCACCCTAACCCTAACACCCCTCACACTTATCCCGAACACCTAACCCTAACACCCCTCACACTTTTCCTTAACACCCCTCACCCTAACACCTACCCCTAACTCCCCTCACTCTAACCCTAACACCCCTCACCCTAACCCTAACACCCCTCACACTTATCCCTAACACGTATCTCTAACACCCCTCACCCTAACACCCCTAACACTTATCCCTAACACCTAACCCTAACACCCCTCACACTTATCCCTAACACTTATCCCTAACACCCCTCACCCTAACACCCCTCACACTTATCCCTAAGACCTAACACCCCTCACACTTATTCCTAACATGCCTCACCCTAACACCCCTTAAACTTATCCCTAACACCCCTCACCCTAACACCCCTCACACTTATCCCTGTGTCTCTTTCCCCCTTTATCATCAAGGGAGGGGGAGGATGATGAGGGAGGGGGGAAGAGACACAGGGGAGGATGATGAGGGAGGGGGGAAACAGACACAGGGGAGGATGATGAGGGAGGGGGTAAAGAGATACAGGGGAGGATGATGAGGGAGTTGGGAGGATGATGAGGGAGGGGGGATGAGACACAGGGGAGGGTGATGAGGAAGGGGGCAAAGAGACAGAGTAGTATGATGAGGGAGGGGGGAAGAGACAAAGGGGAAGATGATGAGGGACGGGGAAAAGAGACACAGGGGAGGATGATGAGGGAGGGGGGAAAGAGACACAGGGGAGGATGATGAGGGAGGTGGAAAGAGACACAGGGGAGGATGATGATGGAGGGGTAAAGAGATACAGGGGAGGATGATGAGGGAGGTGGGAGGATGATGAGGAAGGGTGGATGAGACACAGGGGACGGTGATGAGGATGCGGGGAAAGAGACACAGGGGAGGATGATGAAGGAGGGGGGGAAGAGACACAGGGGAGGATGATAAGGGGGGGAGAGAAACAGGGGAGGATGATGAGGGAGGGGGGATGAGACACAGGGGAGGGTGATGAGGAAGGGGGCAAAGAGACACAGGGGAGGATGATGAAGGAGGGGGGAAAGAGACACAGGGGAGGATGATGAGGGAGGGGGGAAACAGACACAGGAGGATGATGAGGGTGGGGGTAAAGAGATACAGAGGAGGATGATGAGTGAGGTGGGAGGATAATGAGGGAGGGGGATGAGACACAGGGGAGAGTGATGAGGAAGGGGGGAAAGAGACACAGGGTAGGATGATGAGGGAGGGGGGGAAGAGACACAGGGGAGGATGATGAGGGAGGGGGTAAAGAGATACAAGGGAGGATGATGAGGATGATATAACTTCTGCAAGTGCACAGTGCCACTCATATCTGTTTTCACAGTAGCTTGCACGCATAGTACCAATCTGTCAAAACCTGTAATGATGAATGAGGTCTAGAGTAGCCTGGTTCCCTTATCCTCTACAGGTTGAGACATAATGTTTGGGTGACTACAGACCAACACATGAGTACAAGCAGCACACAAACTCAAAGCCGCCATCCTCCTCCTGGTCCAGCATCATCAGCCACATCAACCACTCCTGTCCTCCTTGCCCCCTCTCAACCATCCCCCACTCCGTCTCTCGCCTTGAACAGTTCCTGCTCCTCTGCCCATAGTCAGGTGCCTATAAAGGACATGTTTGAGCGTAAGAAGCTAATGTCACAAAGTGCCCCAAATTTGAAGTGATACAACCAAGCATCTTTTTCCATCTCCAGGTCCCAAAAATCCAGACCTTATACACGTGCCCTGATAGGTGACGTAACAAGTATTAAACTGATAAGAGTAGTACTTACAAACACGCCACTCCTATCTGGTGGCACCTTTGATTGCATGTGCCGTGCCCCAAAATTGAAGTGATACGACCAACAAAGCATCTTTTTCCATCTCCCGGTTCTAAAAATCCAGGCCTTATACACGCCCCCTGATAGGTGACATAACAAGTATTAAACTGATAAGAGTAGTACTTACAAACAAGCCACTCCTATCTGGTGGCACCCCACAGTGCAGGTTTTTCCCATCACTATTGTGGCCAGAAAGAGTTCCTGTGGGTTTTAAAATCCGCCTGCCCATTGAAGTCTATGGCGGTTCGCCGGGTTCGCCGGTCCGCGAACATTTGCGGCGGATCCTGTTCGCGGTTCGCGAACCAAAAATTTTATGTTCGCGACATCACTACATATAATACATTACATACAATACATTACAAATAATACAAATCAAATACCCCCTATCTATCTAACATACAATCTATTTAATATAAAATAAATCATAACTATATCAAACTAGCGTATTGCCCATCAAAAAATGACGGCAATCAGATGTGTATGTTTTAAAAGTTGTTTAGTTATTAATATACACATGGAATTGTAAGGTAGCTAATGTTTTTTTTTGTGTACTACTGAAATATAGAATTCAAATTAATAAATGAATTAATTTTTATGCATTGTGTTGAAGAGCTGGCAATCTGTGTTGATGTTGCTGCAGCATTAGTGGTGTGTAGGTGCTGTGTAAGCGTGATGAACGTGTGCAGTGTAATAGTGTGCGTGCGCGAGCCGAAACCGTTAATGTAGCTGTGTACTTCCGCATTATCCTAAAATGGTGGATAATGTGTTGTATGCGTCTTCGCGGATTATCGGTACGTGTTTTGCGTGGTTATAGTGCTGTAGCCTGGTTTTCGTTTTATTCGTCCGTCATTTTTTCTGCGTCGCTCATTGCCAAAGTACTACGGTTTAACGGCTCGCCTGATGATCGCCTGCGGCACTCATCGCTAAGCCTGCTAAAGTACTACGGTTTAACATTAAATTTGTTTGCCACACAACATGAGACTACATTTGTCCCTTTTTTTTTTTCTTAAAATAAATTCATTTTTTTTTAAATAAAATTAATATTTTTGTAATCTGCAACTTATATTTCATCAAATGCGTTGGTTTAGGCTGTAAATCCGATGTTGCGCGAGACAAAGTCGTTAAATATGTGTTAATGCGTAAATCTGTAATTTCGTTTTGCAAAATGTACTCGCTACTGTCTTTTTACTCATTGCGCGGTTAATCCGCATCCTTTATCTCGTATTTTTTCTAACACCTACGTCTATGGCTGTGTTTTACGCAGTTTGTAGTAGTATAGCCTCGTTTTCATTTTTTTCGGCGGCCATTTTTTTCTCGCTTAGCCGATTTTCGATCTTCGTAACTCGGCAAAATCGCTGTAAATTGGAGTTCCAACTCACTTTCAGACGTCCTGCCTGCTTCCCCATGCTGTAAGTAACCTTTATTTTATTTTTTAGTGTGTATTTAGTGTTTTTTTTAGTGTTTTGGTTCCACCGCTTATGTCGTAATTTTTTTCAGCTCGTATTTTTTTTGTAAGTGCTACGAAGTAACGGTTCGCCTCGCTATGCAAGGCTCGCCTGAAATGAGCGCCTGCGGCGCTCATTGCCAAAGTGCTACAAAGTAACGGCTCGCCTCGCTATGCGAGGCTCGCCTGCAATGAGCGCCTGCGGCGCTCATTGCCAAAGTGCTACAAAGTGACGGCTCGCCGGCGATGAGCGCCTGCGGCGCTCATCGCTAAGTCGTACGCACTACACAACAGAGCGGTTTAACGGTTTGCCTCGCTGCGCGAAGCTCGCCGGGCAATGAGCACCTGCGGCGTTCATCGCAAAGTCGTACGCACTGCGCAACGCAGCGTGACGACGTCTCGTAGTTAGACAATTATAATATGTGATACATCCCCCTATCTATCTAATATACAATACATCCTAACTACATACACAGACCCTAATTCTAAGCTAAAATAAAATAATTACAGTCCTAACTACATACACAAACCCTAATTCTAAGCTAAAATAAAATAATTAAGACCACTTACCTTTAAGATGTCCCTTCAGATCACTAACCTAGGGGTAAAACAAAACAAAACAATTAGTGCAAAACATTAACATAAAATAAATAAACATTATATACATTCTAAATATTCAACTCACCTTTCCAGCATGTCTGGTCATTGTTCAGTTCTTCCGGCGCGGCCCTGTTAAAAAAAACACAATACATTAATACAATATACAAACACCAAATAAAATAAACATATAAACAAATAAATATACATTCAACTTACCTCCCTGCGATGTCCCCGGTCTCCTCCCCTTCAGCCCCGGCTGGGCCCTGGAACCGTCTGCGCTCTAAAAAAATAAATAAGGAAATTGGCAATGGCGGCTTGTGATTGGCTGAAAAAGCTGTCTATCAATTTTAGCCAATCAGAAGTCGTCAATTTGTGAGCCAATCAGGATGCGCAGATGTCTTCAGCCAATCACTCTGTGGGGGTGTATCCCATAGTGATTGGCTGAAGGCATCTGCGCCTTGTGATTGGTTCCAATAAAGATTGACAGGTGCTTTAGCCAATCAGGGTGGGATATTGGGGTGTATCCCATCCTGATTGGCTCAAACATTGACGACTTCTGATTGGCTGAAATTGATAGACAGCTTTTTCAGCCAATCACAAGCCGCCATTGCCAATTTCCTCCCGGAAAAGACTCCGGGAGGCTCATTAGCGTCGGGGAGGTCTGCGAGTGCAAGGTTTTTTTTAGAGCGCGGATGGTTCCAGGGCCCACCCGGGGCTGAAGGGGAGGAGGCCGGGGACATCGCGGGGAGGTAAGTTGAATGTATATTTATATGTTTATTTTATTTGGTGTTTGCATATTGTATTAATGTATTGTGTTTTTTTAACAGGGCTGCGCCGGAAGATGTACTTTAACTGCAGACTTTCAGCTTTAATTTGAGGGTATTTACATCCAAATCAGGTGAACGGTGTAGGAATTTCAACAGTTTGTATATGTGCCTCCCACTTTTTAAGGGACCAAAAGTAATGGGACAGATTAACAGTCATAAAACAAACTTTCACTTTTTAATACTTGGTTGCAAATCCTTTGCAGTCAATTACAGCCTGAAGTCTGGAACACATAGACATCACCAGACGCTGGGTTTCATCCCTGGTGATGCTCTGCCAGACCTCTATTGCAACTGTCTTCAGTTCCTGCTTGTTCTTGGGGCATTTTGCCTCCAGTTTTGCCTTCAGCAAGTGAAATGCATGCTCAATCGGATTCAGGTCAGGTGATTGACTTGGCTATTGCATGACATTCCACTTCTTTCCCTTAAAAAACTCTTTGGTTGCTTTTGCAGTATGCTTCGGGTCATTGTCCATCTGCACTGTGAAGTGCCGTCCAATGAGTTCTGAAGCATTTGGCTGAATATGAGCAGATAATATTGCCCGAAACACTTCAGAATTCATCCTGCTGCTTTTGTCAGCAGTCACATCATCAATAAATACAAGAGAACCAGTTCCATTGGCAGCCATACATGCCCACGCCATGACACTACCACCACCATGCTTCACTGATGAGGTGGTATGCTTTGGATCATGAGCAGTTCCTTTCCGTCTCCATACTCTTCTCTTCCCATCACTCTGGTACAAGTTGATCTTAGTCTCATCTGTCCATAGGATGTTGTTCCAGAACTGTGAAGGCTTTTTTAGGTGTTGTTTGGAAAACTCTAATCTGGCCTTCCTGTTTTTGAGGCTCACCAATGGTTTACATCTTGTGGTGAACCCTCTGTATTTACTCAAGTGAAGTCTTCTCTTGATTGTTGACTTTGACACACATACACCTACCTCCTGGAGAGTGTTCTTGATCTGGCCAACTGTTGTGAAGGGTGTTTTCTTCACCAGGGAAATAATTATTCGGTCATCCACCACAGTTGTTTTCCGTGGTCTTCCGGGTCTTTTGGTGTTGCGGAGCTCACCGGTGCATTATTTCTTTTTAAGGATGTTCCAAACAGTTGATTTGGCCACACCTAATGTTTTTGCTATCTCTCTGATGGGTTTGTTTTGTTTTTTCAGCCTAATGATGGCTTTTTTCACTGATAGTGACAGCTCTTTGGATCTCATATTGAGAGTTAACAGCAACAAATGCAAATAGCACACTTGAAATGAACACTGGAGCTTGTATCTGCTCTTTGTAAATGGGATAATGAGGGAATAACACACACCTGGCCATGGAACAGCTGAGCAGCCAATTGTCCCATTACTTTTGGTCCCTTAAAAAGATGGAGGCACATATACAAACTGTTGTAATTCCTGATTTGGATGTAAATACCCTCAAATTAAAGCTGAAAGTCTGCAGTTAAAGCACATCTTGTTAGTTTCATTTCAAATCCATTGTGGTGGTGTATAGAGCCAAAACGTTTAGAATTGTGTCGATGTCCCAATATTTATGGACCTGACTGTATGTGTGTTTATATTTTATTTGTTTATTTTTTATTTCATTTTTTTTTTTTTTTTTGTTCTCTGCTTTCTTCCTGAGTTTGGTTACAGCTCTATGTTCCTTAGATGTGAAACTATTTACAACAGCAATTTACTTACTTTGGTAGGCACTCCCACACACTTGCACAGCTTTGAATTTTTTGCTGTATTTCTGAATCTACAATTAGTATTAAAACCTATGAATATGTTTGTCCAAAAAAAAAGGTATCGTTATACACTGCAATACTCTGATTATTCATCTGGATTACTGGATATTCACAGCTACCTCACTCTTTATATACATTTATACATACATATACATACTGTATATACACTATCTCACAAGAGTGAGTACACCTCTCACAATATATTGTAATATATCTTTTCATGTGACAACTCTGAAGAAATTACCCTCTGCTACAATGTAAAGCAGTAAGTGTAAAACCTGTATAACAGTGTAAATTTGCTGTCCCCTCAAAATAACTCAACACACAGCCATTAATATCTAAATAGTTAGCAACAAAAGTGAGTACAGCCCTAAGAGGAAATGTCCAAACTGGGCCCAAAGTGTCAATATTTTGTGTGGCCACCATTATTTTCCAGCATTACCTTAACCCTCATGGGCATGGAGTTTACCAGAGCTTCACAGGTTGCCACTGGAGGCCTCTTCCTCTCTTCCATGATGACATCACGGATCTGGTGGATATTGGAAACCTTGCACTAGCCCAACTTCCGTTTGAGGATGCCCCACAGACGTTCAATAGGTTTAGGTCTGGAGACATGCTTGACCTGTCCATCACCTTTACCTTCAGCTTCTTTAGCAATGTTAGTGGTTGTCTTAGAGGTGTGTTTGGGGTCAATATGTTGGATACTGACCTGCGGCCCAGTCTCTGAAGGTTGGGGATCATGCTCTGCTTCAGGATGTCACAGTACATGTTGACATCCATGATTCCCTCAATAAACGTTTGGTCGACCATGGTTAACCCTTTTCTGAGTGGAACCAGTCCTATGAAAATGCTGTTTGGTCTTGCCCACCGTGCTGCAGCTCAGTTTAAGGGTCTTGGCAACCTTCTTATAGCCTAGTCCATCTTTATGTAGTGCAACAGTTCTTTTTTTCAGATCCTCAGAGAGTTTATTGCCACAAGGTGCCATGTTGAACTTCCAGTGACCAGTATGAGAGAGTGTGGGAGCGATAACACCAAATTCAACACACCTGCTCCCCATTCACACTTGAGACCTTCTAACACTAATGAGTCACATGACTCCGGGGAGGGAAAATGGCTAATTGGGCTCAATTTGGACATTTCCACTTAGGGGTGTACTCACTTTTGTGTGTTGAGTAATTTTGAGGGGACAGCAAATTTTCACTGTTATACAGGCTGATCACTTACTACTTTACATTGTAACAGAGTGTAATTTCTTCAGTGTTGCGTGTACTTACTTTTGTGAGATACTGTACATATACACATATATATTCAGGTAACGAAATTACCTGATATTTGTGGGAGGGTCTCTCTCCTACGGTGACGAGCATCCAAAGGGTGTGCCTGGGAGTTAACCAGTGGTAGTGTCTAGTGTAGGCTGATTTATGACATAGTTACAAAGTTACATAGTAATTGAGGTTGAAAAAAGACTTTTAGCCCATCAAGTTCAACCTTTTAAGATCTCCTCTGACCTGCAATATGCGGATTAGTTATTAATGAATTAGTTGTTACTTAATTGTTAACTAATTATTAATCAACAATTGTTTTTTTTTTTAATTAATTAAACCAGGAGAAGGCAAACAGAAAAAAAAACAAGTGAAACTTAGCCAATCATCCATAAGGTAAAATAAATGAATTCCTTCCTGACCCCAGATACTGACGATCAGATTTCTCCCTGGATCAATACTCTCTCTCTAATTATCCAGGAAAACCCTGAATTTCCTTTTTAATTAGAAATAAATCCAGTCCCCTTTTAAAGTTATCTATCGAATCCGCTGTCACCACCTTCCATGGTAGAGAATTCCACAGATTAACCACCCTTACTGTGAAGAACCCTTTTCTTTCTTTGAGGTGGAATCTTTTTACTTCTAACATCAAGGGATGTCCTCTTGTCAGTTGAAAACCTCTTGGCACAAAAAGCTCCCTTGATAAATCTTTAAAATGCCATAGATCTATTTATATAAGGTAATCATATCTCCTCTTAGACGCCTTTTTTTCTAGAGAAAATAAGCTTAATTTGGTTAGTCTTTCTTCATAACCCCTCCATTCACCTTATTAGTTTTTTTGCCCTTCTCTGTACCTTTTCCAGCACAAAAATTAGCTTTTTATGAAGTGGTGCCCAAAGTTGTACACCATAATCCAAATTAGGGCGTACTAGAGATTTGTCTAGTGGCAGAATTATTAGATTGGTACCAAATGTATTAGTTCTACCTTACAATGTCTCTATAAGAATTATACAACCCATTTGTCATAACTTTACCACATCATAATGCATTGCAGATTAATAAAGTGTTCAAAAATTTAGATAATATAACTTTTCATAAGCCCTTTAAAGAAAAATCATCATAATTGTATGTTAGAAAAAGAATACATTTCTTTGCTCTGGTCACTTTAAACAAAAATTAGTTTTGTTGCCCTTCTCTCTACCTTTTCCAGCTCTAAAATTTCATTTTTATGAAGTGGTGCCCAAAATTGTACCCAATATTCCAAATTAGGGCGTAGTAGAGATTTGTATAGTGGCAGAATTATATTTGCATCCCTTGCTTCTATACCCTTCTTTATACATGCTAATATTTTATTTGCCTTTGCAGCTGCTGCTTGGCTTTGAGCACTGTTATCTAGGTGGTTGTCCACAAGTACTCCCAAATCCCTTTCAATATCTGATACCCCAATATTTGCTCCATTAAGCTTATACATTGCATGGCTATTTTTTCTTCCCAGATGCATAACTTTATATTTATTCATATTAAATCTCATCTGCCATTTAGATGCCCATTCCTCCATTTTATGTAAATCCCTTTGGAGGGAAAGCACATCATTATCTGATTTAATTACCTTGCAAAACTTTGTGTCATCAGCAAAAATGGAGACACCACACTCCTATCCTACCTCTAAGTCATTAATAAATATGTTAGAAAGGAGAGGACCTAATACTGAACCCTGAGGAACCCCACTTACCACATTAGTCCAATCAGAGTATGTTACATTTACAACAACCCTTTGCCTCCTGTCTTTTAGCCAGCTCTCAATCCATGAGCAAATATTTACTGCAATTCCTGTATCTCTTAGTTTGCACAATAGTCTTCCATGTGGCACTGTATCAAAAGCCTTTGCAAAATCCAAAAAGACTACATCCACTGAGTTGCCTTGATCCAGGTTCCTACTAACCTCCTCATAGAAACTAATTAGATTTGTTTGACATGACCTATCCCTCAAAAATCCATGTTGACTCCTACTTCTAATCCTGTACAAATATATATATTCTTGTATATTATCCCTTATTAACCCTTCTAAAAGCTTTCCCACTACAGAAGTGAGGCTCACTGGTCTATAAATTCCCCGGATTGGCTCTTGCGCCCTTTTTAAATATAGGTATCACGTCTGCTTTTCTCCAGTCATCTGGTAGATACCCTGTGTTGAGTGAATCTTGTAAAATGAAATATAATGGTTTGCCTATTACAGAACCCAGTTCCCTCAGTACCCGTGGATGTATTCCATCAGGACCCGGGCTTTATTAACATTTATTTTTTCCAACCTCTTTTGGATTACTTCCTGTGTTAAACAATTATTTGGCAAAGGTAGTGTAGCCCCATTATGGTGCAGTGTCCCAACCATTGGTACCTCCCTTGTGTATACCGTATAAAATAACCTATTTAGCTCATCCGCCTTTTCTTGGTCAGTAATTATCAGATGACCTGTGTCACATTCTAATGTTCCTATAGCTTCCTTCTTGGCCTTCTTCCCATCAATATACTTTAAAAATATTTTAGGGTTAGTCTTACTCTCTTTTGCAATTAATTTTTCATTTTCTATTTTAGCCAGTCTAATAGCGCTTTTGCAAGCCTTGTTGATTTCCTTGTAATCCCATAAAGCAGTCTCTGTCCCCTCTTGTTTGTTTTTTACTCTTTATCTTGATCTTTAACTCATTGTTAAGCCACATTGAATGGGATTTACTCCTTTTACTTTTATTCCCACACGGTATATCCCGATGTGTATGTATATTTAGTAAGGATTTAAATGTTGTCCATTTCTGTTCAGTGTTTTTACCTATCAGTTCTCTGTCCCAGTCTATACCTTGCATTGCTGCCATTAGACCGTTAAAATCTGCCCTTTTAAAATAAAGAGTTTTTGTTGGCCCTTTAAAATGTAGGTTTTTTTATTTAATCTCAAATGAGACTGTGTTGTGATCACTGTTTCACAAAGGTTGCCTTATTCCAACATTCGATACTATATCAATATTATTTGTGATGACTAAATCTAAGATAGCTTTATTTATAGTATGCTCTTGTATAACCTGGGCCAGATAATGATCCCTGAGTGTACTCAAGAACCTGCTCCCCTTAGATGAACTGCTGGTCTCATTTATCCAGTTTATTTCAGGGCAAATAAAATCTCCCATTATTAGAACTTGTGGTAAGTTAGCTGCATTTTCAATCTGTAACTATAATTGTATTTCCTCCCTTTTTGGGGGTTAATAGCATACTCCAATTAATATTCTTTTGGAATTTGCTGCTCCGCTATTTAACTCTACCCAAAAACATGCAACTTTATCACTAGGTCCACCATAAATATCTTCTCTGACGATAGGCTTAAATTCAGGCTTAACATACAGACAAATCCCTCCTCCTCGTTTACCATTCCTTCTATCTTTCCTAAATAGGTTATAACCATCCAGATTAACAGTCCAGTCATGAGATTCATCCCACCATGTTTCGGTAATGCCTATTAAATCCCATTTTTCATTAATTGCTAATAATTCTAACTCTCCCATGTTTCCTGGCAAGCTTCTGGCATTAGCAAGCATACACCTTATGTTATTTAAAAATCATAATCATGGTTTTACTTTACTTATTAAGTAGTTTTATGAGCTTTACTTTGGATGCAAAGTTGTTGACCAAGATAAAAGTTGGGCCCCTCATTTTTGTTGTCGTACCTGTGTCAGACTGCTCACAAGTTGGTCAACAGGTTCTCAGCACATGAAGTTTGCTGTTCCAATGATTTGGCAAGAACAAAAAGATCACTCCACAGATTGTTACTTTTGTCTTACAAACATCTCAGGCATCAGTTCTAAATCAAAGAACACTGTGACATATCTGAATTTACCATCTGCCATCAGGCTAGTTCTGCATAGTGAAGAATTAGCTGCGTCAAAGCGTCCAGAAGAAGTAATACTTAGTGATGATGAACAAGAAAAAGATCCTGTAGAGCATGGTGATAATGATATAAGGCTTGATCAAACTTTTGAGGCTTCCTGTTCATCGCTACAACCACATTTCCTTGCCCAAGGAGATCTCAATTACCTCGTCTGAGACTTGAACCTATATATAACACAAGCAGAACTTTTAGGCTACAGGTTGAAAGGCTGGAATCTTCTCCAAAAGGAAACTAAAATTTGTTTTTTTAGAGATAGGCTTTAAGGATTTTTGTCCCTTGAAGATGAACTTGTTTTTTGCAATGATGTTTATTCTATCATGGAAGCACTTGGTCATAAGTACAAAACAGAGGATTGGCGTTTATTTATCAATTCTTCTAAAGACAGCACGAAAGCTGCGCTTCTCCATAAAAAAAATACGTTTCCATCAGTGCCACTAGCTCATGCTGCCAATATCAAAGAAACTTATGAAAGCATAAAACATGTGTTTGAAAAAATCAAATATGAAGAATACAAATGGAATATCTGTGGTGAAAGTAGTCACTTTTTTGCTTGGACTACACATTGGTAACACAACATACAGCTGTTTTCTTTGTGACTGAGACAGCAGAGACTGAAGAAATCATTACACTCAGAAACAATGGCCAAAACGAAAATTACTAACTTCAGGACAGAAGAATGTTGGCAATATACCACTTGTTGATCCAGAAAAAGCGTATCTACCTCCACTCCATATAAAGCTTGGTCTTATGAAGAACTTTGTCTAAGCGATGGATCAAAGTGGACCCGGATTTACATATTTAAGAAAAAAATTCCCAAGGATCAGTCATGCAAATAACTGAAAGCTTGTAGGACCTCAAATAAGATAAGTGATTATAGATGAGAACTTTGATAGTCAGTTGAAAGATTTCCATACAGCCTTTTAAGCCTGGTTCAAGAGTGTTTGCCAGAACTTCTTAGATAATCATAAGGTAGACAACTACAAATAAATAGTGGATGATCTTTTGCAATCTTCCACGACATGTCTTTGAAAATCTTTTTCTTGGATTCACACCTGGATTCCTTCCCAGCAAATCTTGGAGAAGTCAGCAATGAACATGGTGAATGATTCCACCAGGACATTTCCAAAATGGAGAAGCAGTACCAGGGCAAGTGGAGTCCAGCAATACTTGCTGGTTACTGTTAGACCCTTAAGAAGGATGTTCCTGAGGAAAAGTACAGTAGAAAATACCATACTTCTACCTTTTAGGGGAGTTAGTCCTTTACTATGTATGTATTTTAATTATATGTAATACTGTAAACTTAAAATCACTGTCTCTCAAAATCCTTACGTGATAGATATTTGTATTCAGTACAAAAAATATGGTTAATTTATTTTGACTTCTGAGACCAAAACAAGTAAAATTTTGTTGACTAGTGTTATTATTTCTTTGAAGCAGGTAGTGTACTTTACTCCTTCTATAATTCTACATGGAATCATAAACCAATTTGACCTGATTATTAAATTAGTATTATTTCACTTTCGGTACAAAGGCTGGTTATCATGCAAACCATTCTTCTTTTTTATGTCAATATTGCACCTGCATATTTATTAGATTGGTACCAAATGTATTAGTTCTACCTTATAATGTCTCTATAAGAATTATACATCCCATGTGTCATAACTTTACCACATTATAATGCATTGCAGATTAAATAAGTGTTCAAAAAATTAGATAATATAACATTTCATAAACCCTTTAAAGAAAAATCATCATAATTGTATGTTAGAAAAAGAATACATTTCTTTGCTCTGGTCACTTTAAACAAAAATCAAACAGCTTTGTTTAAAAGAAATCTCAGCATATGTCCCCTTGGACTAAAACATAAGTGTCACGATCTGCTTCTTCTAGGGGGCTTGATACCCCAGCAGAATCATGTACTTCCTGATCTCTGTGGCACAAAATATGGCTTTTGAAGAGGGCAAGGCCCAAAAAGTACAGGCAGAGACTACTGGATCCAGGTTACTTAGTGGCCCATAGCAAGACCACTCCCCAAGTCAGGATACAACACACAGAAATAGTCTCACACCTTGTTTATGTGAAAACTATCTCTCAACCTTTATTGAATGATCAAAACAACATATTTATACTCTCCAATACCACGCCCTTGTGTACATTTGTGTATGTGTGATGTCAGACCATCTGGCTTGCAACCTTGGGCTATCAAAGCTCTTGAGATCAAATTCACCAGATATCTAGTGAACAAACCTTTATGTTAAACTCAAGTGTTTGCTTAGGACTACTTGAAGTACATGCAATTGTCTTGACCCAAGGTCTGTATGTGTGAGTGTGCAATAATCTGCAGCTAACTTCTATGCAGAGCATTTCTACCAATTCCACATATGTTCTATATAACATTTTCCCTCTTATAATATATTATAACTAGGCTATATAATAACCATGTACAGGTAACATATAACCACACAATAACACATAATCCCAATTTAACAATGTCATGCTCCCTTGGACATATTCCTAAATTGCTGACAATATGAGTCCTTAAACAATTAAATCATGACAATAAGCTTCTTCAAAACAGAGAACATTGGCCAGTATTCAGTATAATATTTTAACCCTTAACTGAAAATGAACTTAGCATAATCTACACATTATTATTGTAAACAATTTGACTGTATACTAAATCCCAAATTATCTGCAAAAAATCTATTTTACCAATTAAATGATTGTAGCAACCACTATATTTACTTGTAACAAAATTTTCTGAAAATATCAATCTTAAAAATATATAACATAAGTAAGAATTAAATTGTAATAAAACCTTTATTACCGATTATCCAAAATGGCCAAAAGCATATAAACACTATATTTAAAAAGGGAGCAAGAGCAAATCCGGGGAATTATAGACCAGTGAGCCTCACTTCTGTAGTGGGAAAGCTTTTAGAAGGGTTAATAAGGGATAATATACAAGAATATGTCTATTTGAACAGGATTATAAGTAGGAGTCAACATGGATTTATGAGGGATAGATCATGTCAAACAAATCTAATTAGTTTCTATGAGGAGGTTAGTAGGAACCTGGATCAAGGCAACTCAGTGGATGTAGTCTTTTTGGATTTTGCAAAGGCTTTTGATACAGTGCCACATGGGAGACTATTGTGCAAACTAAGAGATACAGGAGTTGCAGTAAAGATATGCTCATGGACTAAGAGCTGGCTAAAAGACAGGAAGCAAAGGGTTGTTGTAAATGGAACATACTCTGATTGGACTAATGTGGTAAGTGGGGTTCTTCAGGGTTCAGTATTAGGTCCTCTCCTTTTTAACATATTTATTAATGACTTAGAGGTAGGATTGGAGTGTGGTGTCTCCATTTTCACTGATGACACGAAGTTGTGCAAGGTAATTAAATCAGATAGGGATGTGCTTTCCCTCCAAAGGGATTTACATAAAATTGAGGAATGGGCATCTAAATGGCAGATGAGATTTAATATGAATAAAGGTAAAGTTATGCATCTGGGAAGGAAAAATAGCCATACAATTTATAATCTTAATGGAGCAAATCTAGGTGTATCAGATATTGAAAGGGATTTGGGAGTGCTTGTGGACAACCACCTAGGTAACAGTGCTCAAAGCCAAGCAGCAGCTGCAAAGACAAATACAATATTAGCATGTATTAAGAAGGGTATAGAAGCCAGGGAAGCAAATATAATTCTGCCACTATACAAATCTCTAGTACGCCCTCATTTGGAATATGGAGTACAATGTTGGGCGCCACTTCATGAAAAGGACATTTTAGAGCTGCAAAAGGTACAGAGTAGGGCAACAAAACTAATAAGGGTAATGGAGGGCCTACGTTATGAAGAAAGACTAACCAAATTAAACTTATTTTCTCTAGAAAAAAGGCGGAGGAGATATGATTACTTAATATAAATACATCCAGGGTCAGTATAAAGATTATAAAGATTTGTCAAGGGAGCTTTTTGTGCCAAGAGGTTTTCAACTGACAAGAGGACATCCCTTGAGGTTAGAAGTAAAAAGATTCCACCTTAAAGAAAGAAAAGGGTTCTTCACAGTAAGGGTGGTTAATCTGTGGAATTCTCTACCAGAGGAGGTGGTGACAGCGGATTCAATAGATGACTTTAAAATGGGGACTGGATTTATTTCTAATTAAAAAGGGAATTCAGGGTTATCATGGATAATTAGAGAGGAATTATTGATCCAGGGAGAAGTCCGGTCGCCGGTGTCTGGGATCAGGAGGGAATTGATTTTTTTTTTATATATATACAACTAATTAATTAATAGTCAATCCGCATATTGCAGAACAGAGGAGATCTTAAAAGGTCCAACTTGATGGACTGAAAGTCTTTTTTCAATCTTAAATACTGTGGCCCTCATTTAATTGCGATTTGGCCAATTGAATAGAAGTTTAAATAAGCACATAGCATATTTTTTAAAAATAAGTTTTTAATTAGTGACAACCTTGCTTTTGGATAGATGCTTACTAACTAAAAACTTATTTTAAAAAAATATGTTATGTGCTTATTTAGAGCCCTATTCAATCGGCCAAATCTCAATTGAATGAGGCCCTATGTAACTATGTAACTTATAATATTAATCCAAATGTGATCAGATTCTGGATTATCCATAGTCAAATTTACCAAACTGTCTCAGTCAGAGTGGATAATTCTTATATAGAAACCTAACAATACAATCTGGACATTGGTTTCCCTAGGTGACCACCAATATTCAGTATATTATTTAGGAAAAAATAGGAAAACCCCATTTAGAGCACCACAAACTATCCTGTAATCAAAACATACATGCACATCCCTGCACATAGACAGCTCAACCCTCAGATAGTCAAATAGCAAAGCCAATTAAACCAGAGAGAGAGGCAAACACAAAAACAGCAGCAGCACTTCCATGCCACCACTCCACCCCCACGTTCACTCACTCAACCCCATTAATTCATTAATTGAACCATCCACACACAGGGACACACATAAACATCTCCAACCACGATGCGCTCCCCAACGCTAACATAATTTAACATAACATACATAATTTATAGATAAAATTTTGTACCAGCATCAAAATATTCTCATAAACACAAAAAACAGGATCCAGACAAGAAAACATCACAGAACCTTTAACTAGATAAATGTGAGCTCACAGAACAATTTATATACGCATAGTCCTCCTCCAATCAATCACCATATACGGTATTAAAATGTATGACAAAAACAACACCAAATATAGCAAATTATATATATTATTCCTAAATATAATTGAACTATAATAGTTGTTGGCCACTAAGCCTGGAAGAAAACATATTAACATAAAATCAGTTTCTCAAATTACATATGAAAATTTATTGGGATAAATACACAATGTTTTGCTGAAATTACACAAAAAAAATGTAATCTTATCTTTATTTTCCTCCAAAAACTTTATTATCCTTGCAGTAGTGGTGTAACTACTACTGGTGATGTAGGTGCAAATCACCCGTGACCACAACAGGGTAACATACTCTTGTTACTAGCAGTAAATATGAACACTTCTTAATAGTTGAGCATGATAGACAATTACTTTGTACACAGATTAACTGATCATAACAGGGGTAATTTATTTGAATGATACAATAATCTACAAATATTATTAGCTGGGCTTAATATAATAAAAGGAAACATAAACAATCACTAAATCCATTCTTAAGTTGTTCTCTCTCATGTACATTTTATGCTTTTTTTCCCAAAATTCTTATATTTTTCCCCTCTTGGGCTGTCCAAGTATCTTCACTGTACCCAGCTGGGACCCATACTCTAGTACTGGTTCAGTCTCTGGATTTGCATATTCAGATCCTGACCTTGATTTTGATTCTGAGGGTTTCTGAGACCATAGGGCAATAAGTCCATAGTAATATCAATAGTAACACAATGGGCCTCCCTGCATCCTTCCTGTGGCTCTATGGAAACTTCCTCTTCCTCTCCCACGGCCTCCCCTTTTCCGAGTAATGCGTCTGGCCTCTGTATACTCCTTTAATAATGTCCTGCCTTCTAATATTTGCTGTTTTACTTCCTTTGCCATCTCCTGCCAGTCCTGGTACACTTTGTTCTGCACTGCTCTATTTGACTCCTTTGTTCTTCTTCTGTCCTTACCCCATAAAACACTTGCTCCTCTTGTTTCATATTCTTGCCTCTTCAATAGCCTGTCTGTTTCTTCTTTCAGCAACCTAGCCTCTCTTTCTCCTGAGCATCTCGCTCAATGTCTGCTTCCTTATTTTTGTTTCTCCATCGACACTTCTAGTACTAAGCGTTTCATCCCCACTTTCCTCTTCATCTCTTACTTTACTCCTTTGCCATCTCCTGCCAGTCCTGGTACACTTTGTTCTGCACTGCTCTATTTGACTCCTTTGTTCTTCTTCTGTCCTTACCCCATAAAACACTTGCTCCTCTTGTTTCATATTCTTGCCTCTTCAATAGCCTGTCTGTTTCTTCTTTCAGCAACCTAGCCTCTCTTTCTCCTGAGTATCTCGCTCAATGTCTGCTTCCTTATTTTTGTTTCTCCATCGACACTTCTAGTACTAAGCGTTTCATCCCCACTTTCCTCTTCATCTCTTACTTTACTCCCTCTCTTGCTGTACACTCACTTGTGATCCACTCGACTCTCCTCATTGGATTCTACTTCCTTCCTCATCCCTGTCACTCTCTATGCTCAATACTTCCTTCTCCATAGAACTTTACCCCATAGTGGGAGGACACTGAGATTTACCTTGGGGTGCTTCCTGATCACTTCTTTTACATAAGTATCCTGTTATAGTACATTGCTTTAGTTCCTCAAGGAACGTCTTCACTGCCCCACTCTGGGGAGCCGGTGGCAGCTGTCTCCGTGGCATCATACTTGCTTTAACATACAAGGGAGGTGGATCAACCTGGGGAAGGGAGAGATACAATGGCATTAGGGCAGGGGCGCTATACCATGAAAAAAATATAATCAAATCATAAAACCCTTCTTTTTAATTATTTCTGAAACACGACTAAACAACAAAAAATAACCATGTTTACCATAAAGCAGTATCTAGCAGTTAGTGCCACAAAATATAACACTAAACAGATTTTTAATTCCGCTATCTTATCAGTATAAACATTTTCTTGATGACTGCAGTTTTACAGTACTTATTTAAAGGTGGTCTTCGCATCCACCCAAACTCACACTAACACAAATATATGAAAATCACAATTTTATAAAACTAAACACAAGACACATTATAACTAAACAACACAAACATATACAATGATACATATGCACTTGTAAATAAATGTAACACAACATCTTTAACTCAGTATTTTTACACATAAATGGTTTACCAGCTGGATTTAAAATCATAAGAACATATAACAATAAACAAAAGTTTACGAAAGGTCCTAATGCAATTCTCACACTAATTATCTTAAACATGAACATTTATGCATTTGTGTACACATACTAAGCAGCAAGACAACTTTCTAAATGCATAGTTGCATAGTTACACAGTAATTAAGGTTGAAAGACTTTTATTCCATCAAGTTCAACTTTTTAAGATCTCCTCTGATCTGCAATATGAGGATTAGTTATTAATTAATTAGTTGTTAATTGTTAATAAATTATTAATCAACTTTTTTTTATTTTTTATTATTAATTAACCCAGAGAAAGGCAAACAGAAAAAAAAACAAGTGAAACTTAGCCAATCGTCTCAAAGGGAAAAAATTATTAATTCCTTCCTGACCCCAGATACTGGTGATCGGATTTCTCCCTGGATCAATAAACTATCTCTAATTATCCAGGATAACCCTAAATTCCCCTCTTAATTAGAAATAGATCCAGCCCCTTTTAAAGTTGTCTATCGAATCCGCTGTCACCACCTTCCATGGTAGAGAATTCCACAGATTAACCACCCTTACTGTGAACAACCCTTTTCTTTCTTTAAGGTTGAATCTTTTTACTTATAACCTCAAGAGGTGTACTCTTGTCAGTTGAAAATCTCTTGGTACAAAAATCTCGCTTGACAATTCTTTATTCTGACCCTGGATGTATTTATATAATGTAATCATATCTCCTTTTAGAAGTGAAGTGGTGCCCAAACTTGTACTCCATATTCCAAATGAGGGCGTACTAGAGATTTGTATAGTGGCAGAATTATACTTGTTTGCTTGCTTCTATGCCCTTCCTAATACATGCTAATATTTTATTTGCCTTTGCAGCTGCTGCTTGGCTTTGAGCACTGTTACCTAGGTGGTTGTCCACAAGTACTCCCAAATCCCTTTCAATATCTGATACCCCTATATATGCTCCATTAAGATTATAAATTGCATGGCTATTTTTCCTTCCCAGATGCATAACTTTACATTTATTCATATTAAATCTCATCTGCCATTTAGATGCCCATTCCTCAATTTTATGTAAATCCCTTTGAAGGTAAGGCACATCATTATCTGATTTAATTACCTTGCAAAACTTTGTGTCATCAGCGAAAATGGAGACACCACACTCCGATCCTACCTCTAAGTCATTAATAGATATGTTAGAAAGGAGAGGACCTAATACTGAACCCTGAGGAACCCCACTTACCACATTAGTCCAATCGGAGTATGTTCCATTTACAACAACCCTTTGCTTACTGTCTTTTAGCCAGTTGTCAATCCATGAGCAGATATTTACTGCAATTCCTGTATCCCTTAGTTTGCACAATAGTCTCCCATGTGTCACTGTATCAAAAGCCTTTGCAGCATTCAAATAGACTACATCCACTGAGTTGCTTTGATCCAAGTTCCTACTAACCTCCTCATAGAAACTAATTAGATTTTGTGACATGACCTATCCCTCATAAATCCATGTTGACTTCTACTTACAATCCTGTTCAAATAGACATATTCTTGTACATAATCCCTTATTAACCCTTCTAAAAGCTTTCCCACTAGAGAAGTGAGGCCCTCTGGTCTATAATTCCCCGGATTTGCTCTTGCTCCCTTTTTAAATATAGGTATCACATCTGCTTTTCTCCAGTCATCTGGTAGAGACCCTGTGTTGAGTGACTCTTGAAAAATGAAATATAATGGTTTGGCTATTACAGAACCCAGTTCCCTCAGTACCCTTGGATGTATTCCATCAGGACACAGGGCTTTATTAACATTTATTTTTTCCAACCTCTTTTGGATTTTATCCTGCGTTAACCAGTTTTTTGGTGAAGGTAGTGTAGGCCTTTATGTTGCAGTGTCCCAACCACTGGTACCTCCCTTGTGTATACCGAAGAACCTATTTAGCTCATCTGCCTTTTCCTGGTCACTAATTTTCAGACGGCCTGTGTCAAAGTGTAATGTTTCTATAGCTTCCTCCCTCGCCTTCTTCTCATCAATATACTTAAAAAATATTTTAGGGTTAGTCTTACTCTCTTTTGCAATTACATTTTCATTTTCTATTTTAGCCACTCTAATAGCGCTTTTGCAAGCCTTGTTCATGTCCTTGTACTCCCGTAAAGCAGTCTCTGTCCCCTTTTGTTTGTATAATTTAAATGCCTGTTTTTTACTCTGTGTCTGATGATCTTTAAAACATTGTTAAGCCACATTGGATGTGATTTACTCCTTTTTCTTTTATTCCCACACGGTATATGTGTATTTAGTAAGGATTTAAATGTTGTCCATTTATGTTTAGTATTTTTACCTGCCAGTTCTTTGTCTCAGTCAGTACTTTGTATTGCTGCCCTTATACCGTTAAAATCTGCCCTTTTAAAATTAAGAGGTTTTTTTGGCCCCTTAAAATGTTGTTTTTTTAATTCAAACTGAAATGAGACTGTGTTGTGATCACGGTTTCCCAAAGGTCGCCCTTGTATCAACATTTGATACTATATAAATATTATTTGTGATAACTAAATTCAAGATATCCTCATTTCTAGTAGGTTCTTGTATAACCTGGGCCAGATAATGATCACTGAGTGTACTCAAGAACCTGCTCCCCTTAGCTGAACTGCTGGTCTCATTTACCCAGTTTATTTCAGGGTTATTAGAATTTCCCATTATTAGAACTTGCTAATGCTTAACTGCATTGCCAATCTGTAACAAAAATTGTATTTCCTCTCTATCAGCTTTATTTGGGCCTTCATAGCATACTCCTACTTATATTCTTTTGGAATTTTCTGCTCCGCTATTTAACTCTACCCACAACCATTCAACATTACCTCTAGTTCCGCCATAAATATCTTCTCTGACTATAGGCTTACATTCAGGCTTAACATACAGACAAATCCCTCCTCCTCTTTTACCATTGCCCCCTATCTTTCCTAAATAGGTTTTAACCATCCAGATTAACAGTCCAGTCATGAGATTCATCCCACCACATTTCAGTAATGCCTATTAAATCCCATTTTTCAATAATTGCTAATAATTCTAACTCTTCTCTAACTTTTCCTGGCAAGCTTATAACATTAGCAAGCAAACACCTTTTGTTATGAGTTTGTAGTGTGGTAGTGCCTGCCACTATACTTGAGTTACTTAGTAATACCTCCCTTTTGACTATACTACTAAAACCCAAGCCCCTCCTTAGTGCACCACATATTTGGCCACACATTAATTATTATTATTATTATTATTATTATATTTATTTATATCGCACCAACATATTCCGTAGAGCTGTACAGGGGTTGAGTACATAGCAGAAAACAAATTAAACACCTTGTAAAGAATGGAGGTCCCTGTTTTTGAGCATAAAATCAAATGTACATAGAGCTTGTTTCCAAGGCACTGACACAAGATGGAAAACTCGCAAACTTACAATCTAACAGCCTTATTAAATTGCGATTCAGTACATTTAAAAGGGCTCTATTTAAGCATACAGCATATTTTTTTTACAAAAATTTTTAGTTAGGGAACTTCTATCCAAAAGCAAGTTCTTCACTAACTAAAAACTTCTGTAAAAAAAATATGCTGTGTGCTTAAATAGAGCCTTTTTAAATTTACAGAATCGCAATTTAATAAGGCTGTAAGGGTTTAGGTTTGATACAAGAGGGTGACAAATTCAATTGAAAGCAATTGGTTCAGTCAAGTGGAGGTGTCTGTGTGTTGTACTGTAGATTGTGGGTGTAGGTGTTATTAAGCTGTGGAATGTTTAGTTGTGCATGTTAAGGCTAAAGGTAATAAGATTTTTTAAACGGGTGTGTTTTTAATATTTTTTTTAAGGTTTTGAGGCAGGAAAATAGTCTAATGGAGTGGGGCAAGGAGTTCCAAATAGATGGGGAAGCACGAGAAAAGTCTTGAAGACGGGAGTGAGAGGAGGTGATGAGAGAGTAGGAAAGAAGAAGGTTGTTAGCAGAACGAAGGGGGCGGTTGGGAGAGTATATTGAAACAAGAGCAGAGATATACAGGGGTGCACTTTTATTGAGGGCTTTATATGTTAGGGTCATGATTTTAAATTTGATTCGGGAAGCTATGGGAAGCCAGTGGAGTGATTGACAGAGAGGAGCTGCAGACACTGATCGTTTGGTATTGAAGATGAGTCTAGCAGAGGCGTTCATTATGGATTGGAGGGGAGACAGACGAGAGATGGGTAGGCCAGCAAGGATGCAATTGCAGTAGTCGAGATATGATGAGAGAGTGTATTAGAATTTTAGCTGTGTCTTCTGTAAGATAATGATGAATTTTGAAGATGTTTATTAGGTGAAACAGACATGAATTTGTTATTGATTGGATGTGAGGAATAAAAGAGAGGGTGGGATCCAGTAGAACCCCAAGACAACGGGCCTGGGAGGTAGGAGTGATGATAGTGTTGTCAACAGTGAGATATCTTTGAGGTGTGGAAGCTGTAGTAGAGGGTGGAAAGATAAGGAGTTCAGTCTTAGACATGTTGAGTTTGAGTTGACGGGCAGACATCCAGGAGGATATACTAGAGAAGCAGTTGGAAACTTGAGCTAAAAGAGAGGGGGATAGATCGGGTGCAGAGAGGTAGATTTGAGTATCATACTGAAATCCAAAGGATTTTATAAGGGTGCCAAGGGAGGAGGTATAGATGGAGAAGAGGAGGGGGCCTAGGACAGAACCTTGGGGAATGCCAACAAACAAAGGGAGAGGTGAAGAAGAGGTGCCAGAGAAGGAGACAGTAAATGTACGATCTTTAAGATAGGATGTGAACCATGAAAGAGCTGTGTCCTGGATGCCAAAAGAGCGGAGAGTTTGGATTAGAAGAGGGTGGTCAACTGTATCGAAGGCAGCAGAGAGATTAGTGACCCTTTGATTTGGCTGTTAGCAAGTCATTGGTGACTTTTGTGAGGGCTGTTTCTGTAGAGTGTTGGGCCCGGAAACCAGATTGGAAGGAGTCAAGAAGGGAATTTTAGGAAATAAATTGAGTGAGGCAATTGTAAACAAGCCGCTCAAGGAGTTTAGAAGCCTAGGGAAGTATTGAGTTAGGGCGGGGTCAGATGAGGGCTTCTTGAGAATGGGTGTAATTGTGGCGTATTTTTAAGGAGGATGGAAACTTGCCAGTGTTTAGGGAAAGGGTTGAATAGATGTGTGAGAGATGGGATAAGTGTGGTGGATAGGGGAGATAAGTAGGAGCAGAAGGTAAACTTGTAGTGGTCAATCTGCAGTGCGTGAGCATCTCTTTAGCTAGCGTGTTTGTGTAGTGTGCCATGGTTGTCGATGAGAGCGAGGGAATTTGCTTGTGATTATGGGGGCATGAGAGTCAAGGTTGGAGGTTAGAGTAGTGTTGTATTGTGAAGTTGCGACGCCAGGGCAGGCAAGGGTGGTGAGGGGGATGAGAAGTGGTTTTAGTGCATTTGAAAATTGTTGTGGGTTGAGTGCTTGCAGGTTTCTGCGTGTTCTGGTGGCAGGGATTGAAGAAGGGTGGTGAGCGGAAGATGAGGTGAGGTTGCAAGTTAGCAGGTGGTGGTCAGATAGGGGAAGTGGGGAGATGTCAAGGATGGAGATAGTGCAGAGATTAGTAAAAATAAGGTCAATGGAGTGTCCACCACTGGGAGTTGCTGAATCTTTCCATTTTGAGAGGCCAAGGGAAGAGGTTAGTCCAAGTAATTTTGCAGTTGTTGGGGAGGTGGGAGTGTCAGTGGTTATGTTGAAATCGCCAAGAATGAGTGAAGGTGTATTGGAGGAGAGAAAGTGAGGGAGCCAAGCGGCAAAGTTGTGCAGAAATTGAGAGGGTGATCCAGGCGGGCGATAGATCACAGCTACTCACAGAGGGATGGGAGAGAAGATGCGGATAGTGTGGACTTCAAAAGATGAGAATTGGAGGGAGGGAACTGTGGTTATGCAGTGAAAAGTGCAGCGAGAGGATAGCAGTATGCCCACACGTCTATCTTCTTTGTTCCCAGGTCTAGGAGTGTGGCTGCAGTGTAGACCACCATAAGAGAGTGCAGCAGGAGAGACAGAGTCAGATGGAGAGAGCCAGGTTTCTGTGATAGCCAGTAAATTGAGGGAGTTGGAAATTAAGAGGTCATGAGTGAAAGTAAGTTTATTGCAAACAGATCTTGCATTCCAGAGAGCACAGGAGAAGGGCAAAGTAGATGGTTTGTGACAGGTGATGGGTATTAGATTATGAGAGTTTTGGGCATTTGCTGCCCTGGGGACTCTGCATGGCTGACAGCAGGTGTGAATAAGTGAGGGGACTGGGTTAGGGGATATATCACCACAAGCCATCAGAGAGAGAGTAAAAGGAGATGGGAATATGTCTTACAGGAGCATTTCTGCTTTTGAGCTTTAGAGGAGGGATGAGATAGTGACTGGAGGAAGGAGAGGAGCTCATGGGAGAGGAAGAGGAGAGGAAAGCAGGGAAGGTGAGATAGTTATATTATTGGAGACATGATGTCTAGACACTGTATAAGAGAGGCTGAGAAAGAGGCAATAGGTTATAGTGAGGAAGAAGGTGTGAGAAAACATTGTGACACTGTATAAGCAAGTATTCTTAAGGGTGGGGGTGGTTAGAGGTAATAAGCAGATGTCACTGTTTGAACAGGTGCAGGTAATTAGTATGCCTCAATATATTAAGTGTAAACAGGGGTGGGTGGAGAGGCAGGGATTGCTGTGTTTCTGTGGGATATTCTGTGGAGCAGTGTATTTTACAGATATCTATGAGACAGAGAGGGAGTTATTTGGGTGGGTGGAGAGATAGGAGCAATACAATTGGGTGAGTAAACACAGAGTATTTCTGGTTTACAAATAAACAGTAATATATCTTGACGATAGCAGAAATAAGTCTATATCAGCAATTATCATAACACAGATATGAATAATATTAAATAGTCCATTGTAGAAGTAGATATAGATCAAGTGAGAGGCTGTTCTTCTGAAATTACCTTAGGTTGATTTAAAACTGCATCCAGGAGTGTTTCTGTGGAATATTCTGTGGAGCAGTGTATTTTACAGATATCTTAGCTTGATTTAAAACTGCATCCAGGTGTGTTTCTGTGAGATATTCTGTGGAGCAGTGTATTTTACAGATATCTGAGCTTGATTTAAAACTGCATCCAGGTGTGTTTATGTGGGATATTCTGTGAAGCAGTGTATTTTACAGATATCTGAGCTTGATTTAAAACTGCATCCAGGTGTGTTTATGTGGGATATTCTCCCTAAGCTCCTTCGGCCTCCCTGGGCTAGCATGTGGCACTGGTAGTATCTCAGAAAATACCACCTTGGAGGTCCTTGCCTTCAGCTTATTACCTAGCTCTCTAAAATCATTATTTAGGACACTCCATTTGTCACTGGTACCAATGTGTACCAAGACCGCCGGTTCATTTCCAGCCCCTCCCAATAACTTATCGACCAAATCCACAACATGCCACACCCGAACACAGCAAACTGTTCGATTGCTGGGATCTGGGTGACAAATAACCCTGTTTACCTTCCTAATAATAGACGCAGACACTAAAATAATTAAATCTACCATAAAATACCTTGAAAACCAGAATGCTCTGCTGTAAAATATGCACACCTCTTTCAGAGACCTCTCCTCAAACATTTACTTCCATATTAAAATCACCTAAAAATTCAACAACATTTCATAAACAAAAACATGACAGTTATTTATTTATTTTAATTATTGCATAAAATTTGAAACCACCATACAACTTTAACAAATTCCTTAGGGAGGGAAAGAGGAGGGGCCGCTGCTATACGCTATCTCCCTTAGTTTTACTCAGTGCTTGTAACAGAAGGCAATACATATTCTACGAGGTAAATATCACATATAATAGTTGTCAGTGTTGGTCACGCAATGTTCAATAATTGCGGCCCTCGCGAAGCAAGGCCCACAGTTGCAGGACTCTTGATTATATACGCAGGTGCTCACCGCGAGACCCACAGGACTTATGACCAAAGCTCTTATCAACTGCGGGCCTTGCAAACCGAGGCACGCAGTTGCGGTGCTGCACTAAATTACGAAATTAACGGCAGAACAATGGAACTTGAAAGACCAGCAAAAAAGCCCAAATATGTCTCAAATTAATATACACTGACACACAGCACAGGGGAAGAGCCAAGGAGCCTGTAAGGGAGGTTGCAAGTTAATTTGAGGAATATTTGGCATTTTCACGAAAATCTCCTAAGCTAGAAAAAAACGAGGCCAAAGGCAGTAAAAAAAAAAAAGAGCCATAAAAGTTGTGGGTTGCCAAGGCCTGCAATGAGCGGTGAAGCCTCTCATCGCGAGGCCCGTACAGTAGACGGGGGAGAGGCTTGCAGTGAGTGTCGAAGGTGATCATTGCGAACCACGAAAGTTGTGGGTTGCCAAGGTCTGCAACGACCGGTTAAGCCCCTCATTGCGGGGCTCTCGATGAGTGCCCAAGGCGAACATCGCAAGGCCCATACAGAAGACGGAGGGAGAGGCTTGCAATGAGCGACAAAGGCACTCATTGTAAGCTACGTGATGAGCGCCAAAGGCGCTCAGCCGGGGCTTGGGATGACCGCCGAAGGTACAGCATTCCCAGCTTTAAGATTATATTACAGTAATTTGACGGGCAAGTAGCTAGTTACAAATAAAAAGCAATATTTTCAGAAAACCAGGAAAAGAAGAAAATAGCAAACTCAGAACAGACAACATGGATGTTTTGTAGGAGAGAAATAACACTTTAAGGCACAAAAAAGAGAAATTCAAGCCACTGCAATAAAAAAAAACACAACTAATTTTTCATATTTTTTTTATTAGAAAAATGTATATATTTTTTACAATATAAGCAATTTTGCAATACAAGAAGGAAATGCGGGAGGGGGGAGGGAAAGGCGGGGGGGGGGGGAGAAAGAAAGCGCAAAGGTCCCAATAGTGTAGATGAATAAGATATTTATTGTTCACACATATAAAAATCTAAATGGATAGGGAGGCACACACAAACATATCTTATGTGGTGCACTGTCGCTGTTTTCCAGTATTCGTGCGCAGTGTAAGGCAGGCTTTTGGAGAAGGCGGCACTACTCGCCTTGTATTGTTATTGTTATCAATAGTAACCTTAATGTATCTTTGTCTTTCTCATGTTATTCCTACACAAAGAATTTCGGGTTATCTTTTATATGTAGGACAGGCGATCCTACATATAGACTTTCACAAAGGCGGCTCTTGTATTTTGGCCTTGATTGATTGTCAAAACCTCCTCCAAGAACTGCTAGACACCCGGGGTGTTTCATGGATGGATATCAGAGTCACGGCACCAAATGTTGTAGAAAAACATATTCACTTACTTCCTCTTAACCTCAAAAGAATCAGGTAGAACACAAAAAAAAACATACTTCTTTGTTATTTTTCTTTTTGTTATATTTCTTTATTCAAGCTCAGGAGAACACACAGACTTCATAGACAATATCTGCGGTTGTCCTCGAATATACAGAAAACATTTCATTTTATATCCTTATACAAACACAGCAACACCACCTTCTTAAGCCAATGAGATATTAATTATGTATGCTACCTTAAATCCTTACGCAGATCCCTTTTTTTCTGACTAATAGTGCGCAAGCAACAAATTGTTTTTCAGCCTTGAAGTTTCCTACTCTTAAGCATGCACAACATATTTGTTTTGGGTTACAAAAAATTATTGTCTCCTAGAAAAAAATGCTGTGCTTGAGGTAATCATAATTAACTATTTCAGAGTTTAGGTTAGCAAAAATACTAAAAAGCTAATACATGATATATATATATATATATATATATATATATATATATATATATATATATATATATATATATATACATATATATATATATATACATATATATATATATACATATATATATATATATATATATATATATACAGTGCCTTGCAAAAGTATTCACTCCACTCGGCATTCTTTGTGTTTTGTTGCCTCACAACCTGAAATTAACATGGATTGTTTGAGGATTTGCATCATTTAATTTACATGCCCACAACTATTCACCCCTCTAAAGTCAATACTTTGTAGAGCCACCTTTTGCGGCAAACACAGCTCCAAGTCGCTTTGGATAAGTCTCTATGAGATTGCCACATCTTACCACTAGGATTTTTGATCATTCCTCCTTGCAATACTGTGCCAGCTCCTTCAAGTTGGATGGTTTGCGCTTGTGAACAGCAATCTTTAAGTCTGAACACAGATTTTCTATTGAATTGAGGTCTGGGCTTTGACTGGGCCATTCCAACACATTTACATGTTTCCCCTTAAACTACTCAAGTGTTGCTTTAGCAGTGTGTTTGGGGTCATTGTCCTACTGGAAGGTGAACCTCTGTCCTAGCCTCAAATCAGTCTACAGGCACAGGTTTTGCTCAAGAATATCCCTGTATTTCGCACCATCCATCTTTCCCTCAACTCTGACCAGTTTCCCAGTCCCGGCTGCTGAAAAACATCCCTACAGCATGATGCTGCCACCACCATGTTTCACTGGGGATGGTGTTCATTGGGTGATGTGATGTGCTGGATTTGCGCCAGACATAGCGTTTTCTTTGATGGCCGAAAAGTAAAATTTTAGTCTCATTAGACTAAAATTTTGGCAGTCTCCCACATGCCCTTTTGCAAACTCAAAATGTGCCATTTTGTTTTTTTGCTGAAAGTAATGGCTTTCTTCTGGCCACTCTGCCAGCAAGCCCAACTCTAGGGAGTGTAAGGCTTATTGTCGTTCTATGTACAGATACTCCAGTCTCTGCTGTGGAACTCTGCAGGGTTACCTTAGGTCTCTGTGCTGCTTCTCTGCTTTATGCCCTCCTTGCCCGGTCCGTGAGTTTTAGTGGGGTTCCGTCTCTTGGCATGTTTGCTGTTGTGCCATGTTCTTTTCATTTGGTTATGATAGATTTGATGGTGCTACTGGGGATCATCAAAGATTTGGTTATTTCTTTATAACCTTGGTTTTATAAGTTCCTTGGTCTTCATGGCAGTGTTTGGTTAGTGGTGCCTTTTGCTTAGGTGTTGCAGCCTCTGGGATCTTTCAAAAAAGTGTGTATATGTATATGACAAATCATGTGACACTTAAATTGGACACAGGTGGACATCATTTCACTTATGTGATTTTTGATGGTAATTGGTTGCACCAGAGCTTTTTATAAGCTTCCTAACAAAAGGGGTGAATACATAAGCACATGCCAATTTTCTGCTTTCTATTTCTAAAAAATAGTTTTATGTATATATTTTTCTCATTTCATCAACTTAGATTATTGTGTTCTGATCCCTCACATAAGATTCAGATTAACCAAACATTGAACTTAAGGCTGTAATGTAACAAAATAGGTAAATAGTCAAGGAGGGTGAATACTTTTGCAAGGCACTGTATATGCAGTATGTAATTAGGGGGTATGGATTTTTGTATTTTACTCCAACACGCTCTAAAATGCTGCTTGGCATTGTGCACTGCTACTAAGGTGGTTGTTTACTAACCCTCCCAAAACGCTTTCTTAACCCTAGATTGGCTGCATTAAGATTATATTGCATGGCTGTTTTTCATTCCCAGGTGCATAACTTGACATTTATTTCCTATTATATATTATCTGTCTTTTAGTTGCCCATTCCTCTAATTTTTGCACATCCATTTAGTGGTAAAGTACATCAACATAATACTGAACCCTGAGGAACACCACTTACTACATTAGTCCAATCTGGTTATGTTCCATTTATAACAACCCTTGGCTTTCTGTCTTTTAGCCAGCTCTCAATTCCAGAGCAGATGTTTACTGCGATTCTGGTATCCCCTAGTGTGCACATTAGTCTTACATAAGGCAAAGCCTTTGAAAAATAAGAAAAAACTACATATATCAGTCACAAGGGGAAGCAGGGGGAACAGGAGGAGGCAGGCCAGTTCTGAGTTGGCAAACACAAACAGATTTGCCAGATTGAGTGAAACTGTTGGGGATGTCCATTCAGGAATGGCAATGCCAGATAGAGCTGTTCCCTCTAACAGCCGGGAGAACAGCTCTACTGGAGGAGAGGAAGGGCAGAATAGGCAGAGCAACAGACAGGTTTTGGTTGTAGGGGACTCTATTATTAGGAAGGTAGACAGGGTGATTTGTCACCCAGATCCCAGCAATCGAACAGTTTGCTGTCTCCCGGGTGCTTGGGTTCTTCATGTTGTGGATCGGGTACACAAATTATTGGGAGGGGCTGGAAATGAGCCGGCGGTCTTGGTACATATTGGTACCAATGACAAAGTTAGTGGAAGATGGAGTATCCTAAAGAATGATTTTAGAGAACTAGGTAATAAGCTGAAGGCAAGGACCTACAAGGTAATATTTTCTGAGATACGACCTGTGCCACGTGCTAGCCCAGGGAGGCAGAAGGAGCTTAATGCGTGTCTAAAGATGTGGTGCACTAACGGGGGTTTGTGTTTTTAGAGCACTGGGCTGACTTCTCACTTCAGTACAATCTCTACAGTAGGGATGGATTGCACCTTAATGATGAGGGAGCTTTTGTACTAGGGGATAGGATGGTAGAAAGGCTGGAGGAGTTTTTAAACTAGTAGGTGGGTGCGGAGGGACTAGATATAAGTAATGGGGAAGAAATTATAGATGAATTAACAACTCATAGGGGAGGAGATGGGGGAGGGGTAGTAGAGTCAATAGGGTGGTAGTACTAAGTAATTCAAGTACAGTGGCAGGCACTTCAGAACTACAGACTCATAACATAAGGTGTATGCTTGCTAATGCCAGAAGCTTGCCAGGAAAAATGGGAGAGTTAGAATTATTAGCAATTAATGAAAAATGGGATTTGATAGGCATTACCGAAACGTGGTGGGATGAATCTCATGACTGGACTGTTAATCTGGATGGTTATAACCTATTTAAGAAAGATTGGCGCAATGGTAAAAGAGGAGGGATTTGTCTGTATGTTAAGCCTGATTTAAGCCTATAGTCAGAGAAGATACTTATGGTGGACCTAGTGATAAAGTTGAATGCTTGTGGGTAGAGTTAAATATCGGAGCAGCAAATTCCAAAAGAATATTAGTAGGAGTATGCTATAAACCCCCAAAAAGGGAGGAAATACAATTATTGTTACAGATTGGAAATGGAGCTAAAAATGGGCAAGTTATAATAATAGGAGATTTTAATTGCCCTGAAATGGCTGGATAAATGAGACTAGCAGTTCATCTAAGGGGAGCAGGTTCTTGAGTACACTCAGGGATCATTATCTGACTCAGGTTATACAAGAGCCTACTAGAAATGAAGCTATCTTAGATTTACTCATCACAAATAATATTGATATAGTATCAAATGTTGGAATAGGGGAAACAGTGATCACAACACAGTCTCATTTGAGATTGAATAAAAAAAAAATTTTTTTAAGGGGCCAACAAAAACTCCTAATTTTAAAAGGGCAGATTTTAACGGTTTAAGGGCAGCAATACAAAGTATAGACTGGGACAGAGAACTGATAGGTAAAAATACTGAACATAAAATGGACAACATTTAAATCCTTACTAAATATACATACACATCGGCATATATCAAGTGGAAATAAAAGTAAAAGGAGTAAATTTTATCCAATGTGGCTTAACAATAATTTAAAGATCAAGATACAGAGTAAAAAACAGGCATTTAAATTATACAAACAAGAGGGGACAGAGACTGCTTGCGGGATTACAAGGAAATCAACAAAGCTTGCAAAAGAGCTATTAGACTGGCTAAAATAGAAAATGAAAAATGAATTGCAAAAGAGAGTAAGACTAACCCTAAAATATTTTATAAGTATATTAATGGTAAGAAGGTATGGAAGGAAGATATATGAACATTACAATGTGACACAGGCTGTCTGAAAATTAGTGACCAGGAAAAGGCAGATGAGCTAAATAGGTTCTTTTCTTCAGTATACACAAGGGAGGTACCAGTGGTTGGAACACTACAACATAATGGGTCTACACGATCTTTGGCAAAGAATTGGTTAACACAGGAAGTAATCCAAAAGAGGTTGGAAAAAAATATGTTAATAAAGCCCTGGGTCCTGATGGAATACATCCAAGGGTACTAAGGGAACTGGGTTCTGTAATAGCCCAAACTTTATTTTTTAATTTTTCAAGATTCACTCAACACAGGGTCTTTACCAGATGACTGGAGAAAAGCTGATGTGATACCTATATTTAAAAAGGGAGCAAGAGCAAATCTGGGGAATTATAGACCAGTGAGCCTCACTTCTGTAGTGGGGAAGCTTTAAGAAGGGTTAATAAAGGATAATATACAAGAATATGTCTAGTTGAACAGGATTATAAGTAGGAGTCAACATGGATTTATGAGGGATAGGTCATGTCAAACAAATCTAATTAGTTTCTATGAGGAGGTTAGTAGGAACCTGAATCAAGGCAACTCAGTGGATGTAGTCTTTTTGGATTTTGGAAAGGCTTTCGATACAGTGCCCCATGGGAGACTATTGTGCAAACTAAGAGATACAGGAATTGCAGTAAACATCTGCTGATGGATTGAGAGCTGGCTAAAAGACAGGAAGCAAAGGGTTGTTGTAAATGGAACACACTCAGACTGGACTAATGTGGCAAGTGGGGTTCCTCAGGGTTCAGTATTAGGTTCTCTCCTTTTTAACATATTTATTAATGACTTCGAGGTAGGATTGGAGTGTGGTGTCTCCATTTTCGCTGATGACACAAAGTTGTGCAGGGAAATTAAATCAGATAATGATGTGCTTTCCCATCCAAAGGGATTTACATAAAATTGAGGAATGGGCATCTAAACGGTAGATGAGATTTAATACGAATAAATGTAAAGTTATGCATCTGGGAAGGAAAAATAGCCATGCAATTTATAATCTTAATGGAGCAAATCTAGGTGTATCAGATATTGAAAGGGATTTGGGAGTGCTTGTGTACAACCACCTAGGTAACAGTGCTCAAAGCCAAGCAGCAGCTGCAAAGGCAAATAGAATATTAGCATGTATTAAGAAGGGTATAGAAGCCAGGGAAGCAAATATAATTCTGCCACTATACAAATCTATAGTATGCCCTCATTCGGAATATGGAGTACAATTTTGGGCACCACTTCATAAAAAGGACATTTTAGAGCTGGAAAGGGTACAGAGGAGTGCAACAAAACTAATAAGGGGAATGGAGGCGCTAAGTTCTGAAGAAAGACTAACCAAATTAAACGTATTTTCTATAGAAAAAAGGCGTCTAAGAGGAGATATGATTACCTTATATAAATACATCCAGGGTCAGTATAAAGATTTGTCAAGGGAGCTTTTTGTGCCCAGAGGTTTTCAACTGACAAGAGGACATCCCTTGAGGTTAGAAGTAAAAAGATTCCACCTTAAAGAAAGAAAAGGGTTCTTCACAGTAAGGGTGGTTAATCTGTGGAATTCTCTACCAGAGGAGGTGGTGACAGCGGATTCGATTGATAACTTTAAAAGGGGACTGGATTTATTTCTAATTAAAAAGGGAATTCAGGGTTATCATGGATAATTAGAGAGACAGTATTGATCCAGGGAGAAATCCGGTCGCCAGTGTTTAGGACCAGGGGGGATTTTTTTTAATTCCCCTTGAGACGATTGGCTAAGTCTTGCTTGTTTTTTTTTTTTCTGTTTGCCTTCCTCTGGATTAATTAATAATAAAAAAAAAAATGAATTAACTAAAAAAAATTGAATTACTTACCAACTAATTAATTAATAGTTAATCCTCATATTGCAGATCAGAGGAGATCTTGGACGGTTGAACTTGATGGACTGAAAGTCTTTTTTCAACCTTAAATACTATGGGCCTCATTCTATTATCGGCCGTAAATCGTCCGCAAAGCTGCGATTCCTTGCGGGGCTCCCATTACCTTGCAATTCAAATAGACGGCGCCGCAAGGATATCCCCTTATGGCTCGCCGCATATCTTGCAACCGGCCGTAAGCTCAGAAATCTTTAAAAGCAAATATAAATTCAAGACGGCACTGTAAAGCTCTGTAAATGCTAGGGATCATAATGGGGGACATGAGGATTAATAGCAACCCCCTCTCTAGCTTGCACATCAGCCCAAATCCGATATTTCATTAACTGTTTATTTTCCGGCCGCAGCGTGGGCGGGTCTGAGGTGCTCCAAGCCCTCTGGACTTTTTCCACAGATATTTGACATAAATTAAAATAAAAATTATTTATGGATTTGAGTGTAGGGGAATGTTGTGCTATGAATGCTAACAACTACAATCACTTTATAGTCTCCTCAGAGTGCAGGATGGCTTTATTATGGCTTTATAATGTGCTTAATTGTGTGCTTGTGGGACCTTTTTGCTGCAAGTAAGCTGCGGCTCTGTTTTAGCCTTGCAGAGAGGGTTCCCGGAGCATTTGAATAGCAACCGGGATTTTCTTGCGGCCTGAAACTCTTGCTGCCGTTTAAGATCAAAGGCTTTCCTCCGGCGCGTACGGCAGCAAGGAATAACAAGGCGCCGGCCTCAAGCCTGTGGGAGTCCCCGGCCGGAAGGGAATAGAATAGGCAAATAGCCTGCGGCCGGTCCTTGCGGCCCCGCATGTCCTATGGCCGATAATAGAATAAGGGCCTCATTCAATTACAATTTGGCCAATTGAATAGGGCTCTAAATAAGCACATAGCATATATTTTTTAAAGAAGTTTTTAGTTAGTGAAAACCTTGCTTTTGGATAGATGTTTACTAACTATAAACTTCTTTAAAAAGTATAAGTTATGTGCTTATTTAGCACCCTATTCAATTGGCCAAATTGCAATTGAATGAGGTCCTAAGGCTCTATGTAAATACTATGGGCCTCATTCTATTACCGGCCGTAAATCGGCCGCATATCTTGGAACCGGCCGTAAGCTCAGAAATATAAAAACGCAAAAATAAATTCAAGCCTGCACTGTACAGCTCTGTAAATGCTAGGGATCATATTGGGGGACATGAGGATTAAAAGTAACCCACTCTCAAGCTTGCACATCAGCCCAAACCCGAGTTCAAATTAACTGTTTATTTTCCGGCTGCGGCGTGGGCGGGTCTGAGGTGCTCCAAGCACTCTGGACTTTTTACATGGATATTTTACGGATATTAAAAAACAAATATTTTAAGGATTTGAGTATAGGGTAATTATGTGCTATTTTTGCTAACACCGAATATCACTTTATAGACTCTGCAAAGTGCAGGATGGCTTTATTTGGGCTATTTTATGTGCTTAATTGGTGCTAGCGGGACCTCTTTCCTGCAAGTAAGCTGCGGCTCGCTTTTAGCCTTGCAGAGAGGGTTCCCGGAGCAATTGAATTGCAAATAGGAATTTCTTACGGACGATTTCCTTGCGGCCGTTTAAGTTTAAAGGATTTCCTCTAGCGCGAGCGGCCGCAAGAGATAGCAAGGCACCGGCCGTAAGCCTGCCGGAATCCCCGGCCGGAGGGGAATAAAATAGCCGAATAGCTTGCGGCCGGTCCTTGCGGCCCCACAACGGCTACGGCCGCTTATAGAATGAGGCCCTATGTAAATAAAATGTCAATACGTTTAGATGCTTAACCTTGTTTAAAATAGGGTGCCCTGCTCTTTTATAAGGCATGAAGGAGAGTTAAAATATTTCAATGACTACATTTTGCCACTGGGATTCCCTCACAAATGGGTGGGTTCAGGAAACTATGGCTATAAAGGACCACCATTCAATTAAAACAACACTTGTGCGTGAAGTTTATAACAAACATTTGCAGCTGTGTGAGACAAGGATATTTTGGATACATTTGAATGCTGCATTTGTTACATCACTTTGTAAGAACTACATCATGAGTGCTGGATAATTTATCAGTGAAGGGAGAGTCAGGGAAGCAAGGAGAGAGCAGCATGCAGTGTTAGATAATTGGATGCGACCAACACCATACCCCTCACCAAAACAGGCCCGGAAGCAGGTTGATAGCATCAGTAGATACAAGCATTGCTCTCCAAAATTGTAAATGTGTCTGTTTCTCTTACACATCTTGCACTATAGTAACCTGGATGGCTCCAAGGTCCAGGACAGGCATCAATATGTATCTTATTTATTTTATTCTTAAAAGGAGTTTTAAGATTTTCCCCTACTTTCCTGTTTAATTGGGTTTAATTGGGCATATGATGAAAGTGCACATTATAAACTGGCAATTTTTGCAGTATTGGTAAACAATTATTTTTTATTTATTTTTAATCTAGACATTTTTTCTGAATAGTAAAGTAGGCTTCCACCACATTAAATGGTCATATGGTGCCACAAATTAGAATAAAGCATCACATAGATAAGATGTAAGCCTCAAGCATTATTTAGTTTACAAGTAATGGCTATTAAATATATAGGCACTGTGTATTTAAAGAGATTCTAGAATCCCAAAGTAGATAAACCCCATTGAATAGTTGGCATCTGATCAACAAACCTTGGTGTGTAAATGTATGAAATCTTAGAACCATTCAAAAATATCGATATAAAAAATGTCACTATATTAAATTTTAAAAAAGGGGGTATCCAATGTATTGGGAGTTTCTTGACCAGGTACAAACTATACTATGGTGAATCTAAAGCAGCCCAGGAGCCATTTCCCCATTTCATTTCTCAGTGGACAGTTACATAGTTACATAGTAATTGAGGTTGAAAAAATGATTTTAGTCCATCAAGTTCAACCTTTGAAAATCTCCTCTGATCTGCAATATGCAGATTAGTTGTTAATTGTTCAATAGGAAGGCAAACCCAAGTGAAATCGTCACTAAAGGGAAAAAATGAATTCCTTCCTGACCCAAAATACTGGCATCAGATTCTTCCCTGGATCAATACTCTAACCAGGATAACCTGGAATGCTCTTTTTAATTCAAGTTTCTAAGAATTCTGGGTAGTGGCATGCAAATGAGGTTAAAAATGTACCACCTTTTTGTTTCTAATGCACTTAACATTTGGCTAAAGTCAAGAGATAAACCTAAAGGAGCACCACCAAACCCGCACCACTTTCTACAAAGTACGCCAAATACTCCCGAATTGCGTATCACATACACAAACGATGCTACTTTACACTCTGAACTTGCAAATCACAACATTACGCATCTACAGTAGCTCTTTACACAAATAAACCAACGGTTTGCCCTCGCGCACGCAGCCTACTTCTGATGCACAGTTGGGACATTCATAAAACTATCTCCACAGGTCAGCAACAGTCCAACTGGACATTATATGCTGCGGGAAAATGAAAACAGATTGTTAGCTCTTCAGCCTATTGATTGATGGATATCTTAATTACAAAATAGGCAAAGTATATTAATTCATTAAGTAACTAAATCATTGATTATTTACAAAAATATAGACATATGTATCTGTCTGTGATGAGCGCAGATGCTGCTCAGAAGAGCATAAGTACACCAGATGAGAGGCTTGCAATGAGCGTCGAAGGTCCTCATAGTACAAAAACCTTCACATTGTGTGGCAAACAGCATTGACATTGCTTCAAATTATTGCTCTGTCATTTTTGACGGGCAAGTCGCTAGTATGTTATAAAGGGACAGAGTAAAATGGATTACAGTGACACATTGTGGGCTCATTTCCATGTCCTTAGACAGTTTCCCAGAATACAATGGGAACAATGTACAGTGAATCCTTGGTACCTGTCGTTAATTGGTTCCAGAAGGCACTCCCATAAGCAGTAATGTAAATGTTTTAGAAAGTGTGATGAGTACCAAGGTTTTTAGCTCATCCGGACTAATTGAATACCAAAATCAACAGGCAATGGAGCCTTTAATGTGTGTTCACACACCAAAATCCTAACCTATCTGGGGAGCCCGGAGGTGAGGTTTGGGAACCACTGGCTTAACTTATGTGTCTTTAATTATCTAAAAAGTAAACGATGTGGTGGTGTAGAAGCTAAGCATTTTTTTTAAAGTTCATAATACCTGCAGCAATGTACTTGTTCCTACCAAAAAAAGTCTAGCCTAGATAGAAGGCATTTGCTGTGCAACCTACAAGTGTTCACATAATGCATGGTTAACACATAACAATCATCTGCTGTGTATGTGCTGTCGCAGACAAAAAAAATATATAAACACATGAAATAAAAATAAAAAATACAAAATTAACAAATAAAAACAGACAAACATTAATTGTATTCCAATAACAAGGAATACAGTTGATATAAAAAGTCTACACACCCCTGTTAAAATGTCAGGTTTCTGTGCTGTAAAAAAAAAATCAGACAACGATAAATCATTTCAGAACTTTTTCCACCTTTAATGTGACCTATAAACTGTACAACTCAATTGAAAAACAAACTGAAATCTTTTAGGTAGAGGGACGAAAAAATATAAAAATAAAATAATATGGTCGCATAAGTATGCACACCCTTAAACTAATACTTTGTTGAAACACCTTTTGATTTTATTACAGCACTCAGTCTTTTTGGGTATGAGTCTATCAGCATGGCACATTTGCCCACTCTGCTTATCAAAAACACTCCAAATCTGTCAGATTGCGAGGGCATCTCCTGTGCAAATCCCTCTTCAGATCACCCCACAGATTTTCAATCTGATTCAGGTCTGGGCTCTGGCTGGGCCATTCCAAAACTTTAATCTTCTTTTGGTGAAGCCATTCCTTTGTTGATTTGGATGTATGCTTTGGGTCGTTGTCATGCTGAAAGATGAAGTTCCTCTTCATGTTCAGCTTTCTAGCAGAAGCCTGAAGGTTTTGTGCCAATATTGACTGGTATTTGGAACGGTTCATAATGCTCTCTATCTTAACTAAGGCCCCAGTTCCAGCTGAAGAAAAACAAACAGCCCCAAAGCATGATGCTGCCACCACCATGCTTCACTGTGGGTATGGTGTTCTTTTGGTGATGTGCAGTGTTGTTTTTGCGCCAAACATATCTTTTGGAATTATGGCCAAAAAGTTCAAGCTTGGTTCCATCAGACCATAACACCTTTTCCCACATGCTTTTGGGAGACTTCAGTTGTGTTTTTGCAAAATGTAGCCTGGCTTGGATGTTTTTCTTCGTAAAAAATAGCTTTCGTCTTGCCACTCTACCCCATAGCCCAGACATGAAGAATACGGGAGATTGTTATCACATGTACCACACAGCTAGTACTTGCCAGATATACCTGCAGCTCCTTTAATGTTGCTATAGGCCTCTTGGTAGCCTCCCAGACCAGTTTTCTTCTCCTCTTTTCATCAATTTTGGAGGGAGCTCCAGTTCTTGGTAATGTCACTGTTGTGCCATATTTTTGCCACTTGATGATGACTGTCTTCCCTGTGTTCCATGGCATATCTAATGCCTTGGAAATTCTTTTGTACCCTTCTCCTGACTGATACCTTTTAACAATGAGATCCCTCTGATGCTTTGGAAGCTCGCTGTGGACCATGGCTTTTGCTGTGGGATGTGACTAAGAAAATTCCAGGAAAGACCAACTAGAGCAGCTGAACTTTATTTGGGGTTAATCAGAGGCACTTTAAATGATGGCAGGTGTATGCTGACTCCTATTTAACACGATTTGGAATCTGATTGCTTAATTCTGAACACAGCTACATCCCCAGTTATAAGAGGGTGTGTAGACTTATGCAACCACATTATTTTTCTTTTCCTCCACCTAAAAGATTTCAGTTTGTTTTTCAATTGAGTTGTACAGTTTATAGGTCACATTAAAGGTGGAAAAAGTTCTGAAATGATTTATCTTTGTCTCATTTTTTACAGCACATTTTAACAGGGGTGTGTAGACTTTTTATATCCACTGTATATTTTTCCTTATCAACTAGAAAAAAAAACACCAATTAGTATGCCATAAACCCCCCAAAAAATAAAAAAATGTTGTACTAAACTTGAACAACATATTAGAAATTCTCAGTTGGAGATGTCTGGCTGCACTCACACAACTACAGAAATGTTTTCCTTTAGCTACTTTGTCAGAGCAGGTGTGATTAAAGGGCACTCTAAACAACACATAGGGCTTGATAAAAAAAAGAAAACAAAAAACGTTATTAATGTTCCATACTGTATCCGGACCCTCACTAAATAATGCAGTGAGAGCTGCCCAGAGGGAAGTACAAAATAGAAAATCTTTTGAGACCACTCTGTAGACTACACATTAGTAGCAAGCAAAAGTTTAACATGAGCTGCTACCATTGTACTCAAATACACTGTCTAGTCACCTCCCACTATCATTCTGCAAGTATAGTATGCCTGTTTGCAGAGCACTCTCTTCGGAGCGGCTCCCGCTTCAAGGACAATACATTAAGGAGTGGAGAAATAAGGTCTACATACTGCCGGGGGGCATGATAAAAACTAGTTTTTCTTTGAAGTGTAATAAATATTTTATTTCATCAGGCCCTAATTATAGTTAATTCTTTAGAATGCTCTTTTAAGAGCCAGAATTTGGCCCTTTAAAAGGTCAATGACTAGTTCCTCTGAATGCATTCAATGCACATTTTCTTATAAGCTTTCTTTATTGTGATAACTTTAGACCACTGCTGCCCAATTGACAGCCTGCATGCCTGATGATACACATCATCTTTGTGGCCAACTGTCTGTAAAGACAGTCTTCCTGTGAGTTATGCTTAAAAATATTAAACGTTCATGCTCCATTATGAAACACTTCCTCTCAAAATAGTTGCTATTATATTAATGTGCATAGTTTTAATCTCTGCAATAGGTAACCTTTGTAGTCATTTGAAAGCTTAAAATAAATCTATGGAATACATGTTAGTATTGTACATATTCGACTATGTTGCACCTTGAAACAATAACATGGCTTTAAGGCATATTGAAGATTTATGAATTATGAATGCATTGGTAGTGTATGAAAAATGTTTTGTTTTTTCGCAAGAAAAAAAATTCCCCAAATATACATCAATAAACTGAAATTAGCACAAATTCTTCTAATTTCTGGCAGTTGCGTTTGATAGTGTATGCCCCTAGAAAATTCAAGCTAAATGAGCATAATATTCATTATTTAGTTGTGGCCAATAAGAGGAAGCTACAATATTGTAACAATCTGCATCTCCAAGACTTTCTTTACAAACTGTCTCGCTGGGGATATAACTGTACTTATTGCCGATTATGTGTGTGTATTCTACCCAAGCCGAAAGGCATTTCTGGGTATCAACACAGCACCCTTGCTAAAAGTGGGTATCAACGACTGCAGCTTGCTGCGGAAATGTCTCTCTCGCGCCTAAAACTTCTGTTAAATGTCATTTCAGTGTATCAACTACTGCAGCTTCTTCTGCTATAGTGGCTCTTTGCCTCCCACCACCCAAGCTTAAAGTAGATTACAGTCATCAACTATTGCATCGGTCTCTCTCACCATCCCTGCTGAAAGTAATTTCCTGGTATCAACTATTGCAACTCTCTTTCTCCCTCCCCAATGCAGTCATTTCTGGGTATCTACTACTGCAGCGATCTCTGGATACAACCGGCAAATTTGACTGCACAGCCATTCAGTGAGGAACAAACTGGTTAAAATTCATACTTGAATGCTGTGCTACTATAGGCTAGTATTGATTGCCGTTGCTAATGTAGACAGCTCTGGGCTTTTTGGAAATCCAGATTTCAGTTTGCTGCAAATAAAACTGTATACATCCTATGAATTAGGTCCAGGGATATAGAATGGTTTAAGGGTCATAAAAAAATCTTTTGATTTTGAGCTTAAGTAGGTCATTTTTTATTGCCTAAAATTGCACGAAGAAGGGTTTCTCATAGCAAAATAGAAACAGGTTGAAAGAAAATTGTCCAAGTTCAACCTTTTTAGATATCCTCTGATCCTTATATTTCTTAATTGATCCAAAAGAAGATTCACGATAAAATAGCAGAGAGCATCCTTGAAAGGGGATTACTGTATTACAATGTTTTTATTTCCTTAACTTGTTAAATGCTGCCTGACCGGCCTTTTCTCTTTGATTACATTTGTTTTAGGAAAGTGTAAAAGATGTTCTTTAATATTCATGAAAGAAAGCTTAGATCCACAGTAGGTCTTCAAGTTAGACATGCGGAGTCCCCCATTCCTGTTGTACTATGAGAAGGAGTAAAAGTTATCTATTGACGTAGCAAAGAAATTCTAATTTCTCAATACGTATAAAGTTTTTTTTTTTTACATTTTATGTAGGGAATTTACAAATGACTGGTGTTTAATGAAAGAAATTCAAAGAAAAGCTCATTATAGCAATAGGGATTATTTTTTTTGTTTTCCGTTTATTTGAATTAACAGGCTCAATTACTAGATTAATAGAAAAACATTTTTTTTTGGCATGAAAGTCTTATTTGACTTCCTCATTGCAATGGACAGACACCTCTCCAACTACATGAGGACCTAATAAGGGATTGAGGAAAGCAGCTCTGCCAACCAATGAAATACTAAAGTTAAAGCTTTATTAAAGTTATTTTCTTTAAATACTGATTACTAACCAGTTAAAATAATAATAAAAATAACCAAAACCCTATTGTATTGCCACTTTGGTAGTTCTTTAGCAATAAAACATCCAGACAAAAATACATTTTCTTGACACATATGTCCTATTTTTGCAATATACTCTTGAATTGTATACTTTAAATATAAGACCATAGAATTATTGGGAAAGTCCCAAATAAACAAAGAAAAGAGCCATAATAGGATATAACCCCTACTTAATCTTGTTTTCTAATCTTAAAGCACCTGTTCTTTTCAAGCACAAGTTGGCTGTAGACTGATCAACTGTGAAAGCATGCAACGTGTTCCTAATCCTTACTTTTTGATGAAAAATCCAAGACCGTGAGGACATCCATCAAACAATTTTGCTGCCACAGATGTAACGTATATTGAAAATGTCATTATCTCTTAAAAGGACCACTGTAATGTGCTAGTTCTATCAATTATGCATTAATCACTAATACAAATGCACACCTAATGATTTTTAAGAACATACAATATTAAATATTACTTTCAGAAGCTAAAGCAGAATCCTGAAGCTGAATGGATTCTCTCTGCCATAAAGTTATATAGGGGGCTTTGGTGGAGAGACAGGTCTAAGGTATTTTAAGATCAATTTGATTAGAAAAGATGCCAATCATTCACAGGCACCCACCGTAACAGCTTTTTGCCATGGTTAGCCACTTCAACAAAGAAAGTCTATAACCAATTGAGTGCATTGTGTTTGCATATCCAAGCTGCCTCCCCCATTAATGTTCTATTGAGCAGAGACCAGCAGAAGCTAATTCTAATCTTTCAAAGTTTAATATTAAATATGACTTTAAGCTACTGAAAGCTAATTTTATTAATCATCAATACTTTAACATCTAGCTTCTATTAGGAAGCCATTACAGTGGTACTTTAACAGTCTAGTGAATTTATCCTCATTATAAGAAAAATGTAAAGTCTCTACATAATGTATTACAAAACATTGCGTACATTAAGATCGCACAAACTTTCCAAACACTTCCAAAGATCATTTTACATTTAAAAACAGATTTTACCAATGGCACTTTTTTTTGTGCTTCATGTATTAACTGTAGGATGTTGCAAACAAAAGCAGTAGCAGCCATAAAGACAGGAACATTTCATAAAACAGGCAAGTCCGCTTTGGAAAAATAATGGTACAAATGCAATGCGGATTCTCTACATTTTTTTTTTCATTTATTGAGACATACTAATTAAAAAGGCACAAACATGGGGCTTATGTTTACATGGACATTGTAACAAACATATACATTAAAAGTGTAGGAATGTGGCTGCTCTCTGTTATACAGAAAGTTCCTAAGCTTTTATATATACAAAAGATGTACAGTTTAATGTCCTACAATACAAAATATCAGTTATAAAATTAATTTAAATTTTATTTACTTTATTGTATATTTCAAAGCCCCTACTGATGTTTGTATTTTGCTCTTCAGACTCCTCCTCTTTTCAGAGGATAGTCCTTTCTTAGATTAAAGCATGCCATTTATTACACTGCCATAGTGGAATAGGCAGTTATATCAGAATACTTGTCTTCGATCAGTATTTTGTTCCCTTTCACTGCTAGAAAGACACAAAGTCTCTCTATAAGATAAAAAGGTTAAAAATGCTCAAATAAAATTATACTCTGATTCTTTTAGAAGAAAACATCTACTTTTTCTTCTTCCTTTTTTTTTGTAAAATGTAGAGTCTTTGTTTAATGTTATCTAATCTCATAATGGCTGAAGACAATTGTAACACATGTTCTAAACGTGTTATCCATTCTCTACAGCAATTAAAGATTTTAACTTACCTAAAACAAAAGTTAATGTCACATGATGGCCTACAATGCAGTTCTTTTTTATCTTTTGGTTGTTCATTTCTACAATACAGTTAATATTTGAGAAGATTAAAAATGAAAAATAAAAAAAGTACATGTAGCGTAGCAATGGATAGGGAAGGGTATCTGCTTAAGTGTGTGATCAGACCAATAAGCAAGTGCTACTGGGGACAGTTCAAATTTTAAACTGCCCCACTGTCACCATGAACAATAAAAGAATACTAGCAAGAACTGGGTTGGAATATAAAAAATGCTAAGACATATTTACACATTAAAAACGGATTTCTACAGCACTTGATTAAGAGCTCCCCCCCCCCCCCCCCAAAAAAAAAGAATCAAAGGGGGGAAAACACAAAACAAAAATACTCTTGGCTTGTCTTACTGGGCTCACTAGTTAGTGGTTAGAATAGAAACTGTATATAATAGAAGACAAAAGTTCATGATGCATTTCCCCCGTCAACAGGTTAATAAAAAAAAAAAAAAGTTATTTTTTTCTGTTTCTCCTTGTGCTTTGACATCGGTTTGGTGGAAAGTTTATTTTCATGGAAGGCGATCCATTTGTTCCCATCATGTTAGTTTCTACAGCTTCCTGTTGTAAAAAAGAAACTGCACAGATGAATTCCAACCTGTGAGTGAGAGGGGGTTGTAAAAAGCTTCAGTGGAGAGAGAGACATGAGGGAATCTAGATCATTGCCAACAATTTCAGGCATGGATACCTTTAACCTCAATACTGCCACAAACATCTACATAAATGTTTGGAAAACAGACCTCTTTCTCTCGTTGCCAAAAGCACAAATTGTTTCAAAAAAGAGAATAAAAATTAACTACAATGCTAATACTCCCTTCAGGTTATAAGTTTAACATTATTTACAGTTCCAAATATAAGGTCATAATGCCTACTAAGTGTGAAGGAGATCAGGATGACAAATTGTCATATGCTTTGCATATCAGAGTTGATGTTTTCCTTTACCATAGGGAATGTGGATTATAATTTAACATATCCCCACGGTGAAACGCAGATTCTCTGAAATACATTTTAAATATGTCTTTATGTTTTGTGGAGTCAGAAGAAAAAACATTTAAGAAACCCAGAGGAAAGACTGTATATCATGGTTTTGCTTGTGATAATAATGGAGGTATCTGAGATCATGAGCATAAAAATTAAGGGATTCCTTGCTAGTGTTTTTTTTTTTTTTAACGTTAGAAGATATCAGGATAAAACATTAATACAGCTTTGTCTTTAAAACTTCTGGCATAAAACAGTCTACTACCCTATTTTTTTCTGTTTTAACTCTTCTTCTTTAGTTGACATGGTCCAGTACAATAAATACGAAGGCTTAAGAATAACCAGAGAAATTAACTAAAATCAAGGGTCAAACGTCAGCAAACGTTTTGCAAGCTCCTTATTAAATCACGATAAATGAAAGATGCTGGTAGATCTCAACGACTGATCATTTTTTTTAATACTGTGGTGAATGTCCTTTACCAAGGTGGTGAAGACGGTAGAGCTTGGGATAAGAACGGCATACTCTCTACAGGCCTCATAGCTATATTTAATGGACCGGCCAACGTCATTGGCGTTGGCAGATTCATCGGACTTGTTATGGTGACTGGATGTGCTATATTTACTGGAGCAGTGACCGAAGTAGGCAAATTGACAGGAGAAGTTAATGACAGTGGAGAGGTCATTGATATTGGTGTCGTGATGGTGACTGGATGCCCCAAATTCATTGGAGAAGTTATGTTAACAGGACTGGATACATTTACTGGGCTTCTCATGCTCATACTCATGGCAGCCGCCACAGTTACTGGGTTAGTCAGTGTCCCAGAAGCAGCCATAGAGGATGTAATATTGAAGGGTGAAGTAAGAGTCACTGGTGTCTGAGCCGCAGTGGAGGTTTGGCACATGTTAGTTGTGTCTGTGGGGAAAAAAAGAAACAAAATAGATTCAGAACTAACAATCTTTTAAAAGGAGACCGATTCTGTATTACTACCAAACTTCATTCTGAAGCACATTTTAATCAGGGACAGAAACCATCAAGCACTTCAGTTTGAAATAAATGTCACCCTGTTGGTAAACCATACCCATTATCTACTAGGAAGATGCATTTTTGCATAATCTAAAAGGTACAGGGGTGAGGCATTTTGAAGAATCAATTGTCAAATATGGAGATAATAATATATCAATATTATAGTAATAAACCAAAACAGTTAGCACTTAGAAACCACAAACAGATTATGGTGCTGACCATAAATATTAGCTTAAACTATGAATGGAACAATTCTGTATAGTGATCAGACCAAGTAAATTGCCTTTGAATCAACTGGCACGAAGACATAAAATCACCTATTGAAAAGGTCCTATGATTCTGATCCACAGCACAAAAGAGTGAATCTGGAGCTGAAATAAGAGGGGGAAAAAATCATATAAAAATCCCAAATTGGGGAGGATTTTTTTATTTTTTTATTATTCATTCAATTCACAACATTCAACCGTGTTAATCTCCCCTGAGAGCTCAATTGTCATACATAAAACTTTGCAATGGGCAAGTAGGTAAAAGCAGTATTAAAACAGCCATGCTGGTTTCACAAACTCTTGAGACGAACATGCTAGGGAAGAGCATATAATGAAGCAGAATTAAACTACATTTGATCAGTATCAACATCAATGAAAGGGACTTTAGCATGGATGTTAAAAAGAAAACTGAAAACATTTAAATAGCTAGTACTAAAAGTGAGAAAAAATATTTTTAGAAAGCAAGAAAATACAGTGCCTAATTTGCTGAGAGGGTCAACAATCACATTAACCTAGAAGTCCCATTAAAAACACTGGTACTAAAGCAAAGGTTTGAAAACCTTACATTAAACTTAAAGCCAGCCAGTCAGCCTAGTGAGGGGCAACTGAAAATTATTTTGGAACTACAAAAGGATTAAGCATTTAGTGTTTTACAAACATAATGTAAAAAAAATAATGAAACTAAACAAAATGTTAAGAGCAGTCTCTCCCTGGTTTCTATAGAATGTACTAAGGAATATTGGAACATTAAATAAAAGCAGCTGCAACTATTGCTGCACTCAAGGGCTCAAACAATACATGCTAAATGCACATATTGCATACAGTAAATGCATAAAAGTTTGTAATTAATTTACTTAATAAAGTGCACATAATCAATAGTAGTTGCCAAAAAAATATATTTTAAATAAGAGACTAGTGTCTATTTAACTAATTTTTGTTAGAGGTAGAAATTCAACTTGCAATATTTTGCAATCTAAAACGAACCCTGTAATGTAACAAGAGATGCTAGTTATTTTAATTATGCACAGATCATCAACAAAATTAATATATATACACACACACACACAATATATATATATATATATATATATATATATATATATATGCACACACACACAAACAATGTACAGTACATTAATAATTCAATTTAAATGTCTAAAACAATAAGTTGTTAAACCTATTTCCTGCTCAAATTTCTCAGAAATACAGTTGATGCACTGATTGATTATTCACAAACCAGGCCACGCATACAGAACTGTTTCGCGGTTACGGACGATCATCAGTGCGTGGGTGAGTGCCTGTTTTCTGTGGTGGATTTTTGTAGAGTAGTTCACTACAGCAATCGTTTCTGTATGCGTGACCTGGTTTGTGAATAATCCATCTGTAGCTATGCCATTTATCAACATTGCACATACAAGCCCCTGCATCACTCTCATTCATTCAGACATGTATCAAAGCTCATGAATACCTTCATATTTGATTCGACAATGAACTGGACTTTGAAGTTCATGAAGTTGTCCTAAAATTTAAAAGAAAAAAGCAAATACAAATCAAAGGTTATTTTATTACATAAAAATGGAGCAGGTTTGATTTCTCATGCCAAAAGAATAGTAATAGCTGAATACATTAGTAACAAAAGAAGAAAAGTCTAATTTGGTTAGACTAAGTCATACTTTGTGAAGTATTGATAAAGTTATATTCAAGCTTTTAAAATGCAAGGGTTGATGCTGAAATGAAGTTTATGAAATAAATCTCACTAGTATGTTAGGAGGCAAGTGGCTTTTGAATAATTTTCATTGAAAATAACTATTTCATAAAACAATTTTTACACAAATATTCTTATGGTTTTACTCTCCAGAAAGAAAGTAACTTATACAATAAATCAAACTTTGGCTTCCTTTGATTAAAGATAAGGCAAGCAAACCCATGATCAGAAAGTATGGCTAATGGATTTAGCACAGCATGAACATGGGTTTCAGCTGTCCTTGGTGCTGGTCATGGTTATCGATGACTTGTGTTTTTATTATTCGCTAATGCTCATATTTTTCACAGCTATATTTAATCAAAATCCCATGACAGAGGAAAAATTAAACATTGTTTAAGCTTTATACAATAAGGTTTCTATGAAAAATGCTGCAGTTTGCAAAGATAAGATCACAAAGGCAGCATAATAATGAAAACTATGCAGACAATATTATTTAAACTTTCAAATGCAGTTATTTTAGAGGCTAGATTTTTGAGCCAGGGAAAGTGTATTCAAGTTATATTTAAAAATATAATTGTATTATTTACAGGAAAGTGGTATAAAGCACACTCCAAATGTATGGAGTTGGCTGAATCTAAGCAACAATTGTGTATCAAGTTTAGACAGCAAGTCCACCCCAATATTGTCCTCTTGTTACCATAATGTAAAATCGTTTAATTCTGCAAATGAGATTCTAAAAAGGATGATTGTATAAAAGGTAGAGAATATATGGATTCATTTTGCATTTGAATAATAAAATTATTTTACTATTGTTATATGCATATTAATATGGTTTTGTGTTCGATTATGTGGAGTAAATGTGTGGAAATGTTGCATTTTGATACATTCCAAGGTCAGGGATTAGTACAATTGCAGAGTAATAGTCAGAACATGCCGGCTCCTCAAAGTTTTTTGATAGTGTTGCAAATGGTATGGTATTAAGAGGAGTCGTCTACCATAAAAATCACCTGCCTTTGTTAAAAAATATAAGTAATGATTTCCTTGAAGCTTTTTACCTTGCTTACACGTGTTACAGTTGATACCTTGGCTCTGGCCATGCGTCTTTAGGTGGCTGGTTATATAGGCTGCACTTAGAAGTTTGCCACAGATATTACAAGACACTTTCCCCTCGTGGCGCACCATGTGTGTCCGAAGTCGGTCTTTGGTGGCAAAGGCAGCAGTACAAGTCTACGGGTAGAAATTATGTTATTTATCAGGAATCTAGTATATGTTGCACCCTTACTTATATAAGGACTAACAAAATAAAAGAATATCACAGCAATAATGATTATTGTGTGTGTGTGTGTTGATAATTAACAGAGAGAGACTACTGGATGGATACACCTTCACAAGGCAACAAGATCGCCTTCCAATATCTGTTTATATATGGTTTTGAATAAGAAATATGCTATCAAATAAATAAAATAAAAAATGAGGAAGAAACAAAGGAAATTGACAAAATGCAGATACTGAAATCTTAATCCCAACAGAATAATGAAAAAGAGACATCTGACTTTACCAAACCAACAAGCAGAGTCACAAACTTAAACAGAAAAGATAAAAAAAAATCTGGACTAAACAGAATCTATTTAAAGTGAAAAGTCATGTTTCTTCTTCTGTTCGGAGTTGTATATAAGCAAAAATGTTCTCTCCCCCCATTCTGCATCCTCCTTATTTAAATAATAACCTATCATTCTTTTATGTATTTGAATGTTTAATTCTGTGGATTTGTCATTTCCCATTTATAGCACTATTTCTTGGAAGTAATACCCCGCTTGTGTGATCTCATATCACAAATAGTGTCTAGTCAACTAGATCATGTAAATACCAACCTCCAACAGCTTTATATTTACAGGAAAAGTTATACACTAACAAAAAGTTAAAATCACAATGTTTGGTTTTCCACTATATGTTTTGTCATATTGCCCATCTTTAGCATAGAGTAGTTGCCATTTAGGTGGCTATTGATTGCCAATCTGTTGCTTGCCAATAATTTTTGTAAACACACCAGAATTAGAGCTAGAAAAAGAAGCAAATATTTTTTTCAGAACATCCACTGCAGAACATTAAACATGGACATTAAAAGGCCTGTAAATGCAAAAAAAAAAAAAAACTTTAACATGGAAGAGCAAACAGCAAAGCAAAGAATTTGCTAAAAAAATATATTTAAAAAATGGTTTACCGCCTACTGCTGTACCCCTTCCCGCCTCTCTCATTGTCCTGAGCACTATTGAATGATTGCCTTCCTCTGGATCAATTAACAAATGATCCACATATTGCAGATCAGAGGAGATATTAAAAGATTGAACTTGATGGACTAAGTCTTTTTTCAACCTCAATTACTAAGTAACTATTTCAGCTGAGTGATGCGATTGGACTGTCTCTGTAAAGCTTGAATTAGGTCTCAATTGAAATCTAATTTCCTTTCACTAGTGCTCAGGACAATGAGGATACGTGGAGGGTACAGTAACAGCCCTTAAGGAGGTAAACTTTTTACATTTTATGACCTAAGCTTTGATTTGTTGCACATGTATTTGTGTTATAATGGTAAACTAAAAAAAAAAAAGTTTAACATTAAACATGTTTACATTAGCCCTTTAAGAGACAGTCCAGACAATATTTCCAGGTGGGGGACCAAAATGATTGCAGGTTTAATACCTATAGGTTGGTTTCACCTTTCAGTAGCATGCTGCTTCTTACTTAACCCCTACTGGTGAGAACATACAATCTTTCGGTACCATTTAATAAAAACAATAAATAACAGGCTAATAAGACAGACTACCAAGCCACTCCCCCCCCCCCCCCTCGAGTATAAGCAGACTTTTTCAGCTCTTTTTTAAGGCTAAAAAGGTGCGCCCTCGGCTTATACTAGAGTCACTCCCCCCCCCCCCCATGTCTCTCTAACCCCCCCCGTGTCTATTTCCCACCCCCCCCCTCCTCCTCCTAAACCACCCCTCCTCCTCCTCCTAAACCACCCCTCCTCCTCCTCCTAAACCACCCCCCACTCCTCCTAAACCACCCCCCACTCCTCCTAAACCACCCCCCACTCCTCCTAAACCACCCCCCACTCCTCCTCATCCTAATCCACCCACCCCCCACTCCTCCTCATCCTAATCCACCCACCCCCCCACTCCTCCTCATCCTAATCCACCCACCCCCCCACTCCTCCTCATCCTAATCCACCCACCCCCCACTCCTCCTCATCCTAATCCACCCACCCCCCCACTCCTCCTCATCCTAATCCACCCACCCCCCCACTCCTCCTCATCCTAATCCACCCACCCCCCCACTCCTCCTCATCCTAATCCACCCACCCCCCCACTCCTCCTCATCCTAATCCACCCCCCCCCCACTCCTCCTCATCCTAATCCACCCCCCCACTCCTCCTCCTAATCCACCCCCCCCCACTCCTCCTCCTCATCCTAATCCACCCCCCCCCACACTCCTCCTCATCCTAATCCACCCACCCCCACACTCCTCCTCATCCTAATCCACCCACCCCCCCACTCCTCCTCATCCTAATCCACCCACCCCCCCACTCCTCCTCATCCTAATCCACCCACCCCCCCACTCCTCCTCATCCTAATCCACCCACCCCCCCCACTCCTCCTCATCCTAATCCACCCACACTCCTCCGCATCCTAATCCACCCACCCCCCCACTCCTCCTCATCCTAATCCACCCACCCCCCCACTCCTCCTCATCCTAATCCACCCCCCCCACTCCTCATCCTAATCCACCCCCCCCACTCCTCCTCCTCATCCTAATCCAACCCCCCCCACTCCTCCTCCTCATCCTAATCCACCCACCCCCCACACTCCTCCTCATCCTAATCCACCCACCCCCACACTCCTCCTCATCCTAACCCACCCCCCACACTCCTCCTCATCCTAATCCACCCCCCCCACTCCTCCTCATCCTAACCCACCCCCCCCGTCCTAATCCTAAACCCCCCCCCGTCCTCATCCTAAACCCCCCCCCCGTCCTCATCCTAAACCCCCCCCCCGTCCTCATCCTAAACCCCCCCCCCGTCCTCATCCTAAACCCCCCCCCCCGTCCTCATCCTAAACCCCCCCCCCCGTCCTCATCCTAAACCCCCCCCCCCGTCCTCATCCTAACCCCCCCCCCCGTCCTCATCCTAAACCCCCCCCCCCGTCCTCATCCTAAACCCCCCCCCCGTCCTCATCCTAAACCCCCCCCGTCCTCATCCTAAACCCCCCCCCCGTCCTCATCCTAAACCCCCCCCCCCGGTCCTCATCCTAAACCACGCCCCCCCATGTCTATTAGCTTCTGTAGCTTCTCCCCGGCCTCCGCTCCTTCCTTCTTCGGCACCCGGCATATGCTAATGACGTGACGTCACAGCATCAGCACATGCCGGTGAATGGCAGCAGGAGCTGATGCTGGTAAGAAACAAGAGGGGAGAAAGTTTAAAATATGAATTTGATTAGAAAATAAAGTCCAAACAATCTCTTTAAGCCTAAGTGACAATGTAATGTCAATAATTTACATAGGGATGCTGCAAGGGCAAAATTTATTTTTTTGGGTTAAATAGTAATACATTTTGTGTTCAGATTTTAACTGCATCTATGCCTTTAATTGCAAACTTACTGCCTGGATACTTTGCATAAACAAGCCAATTTCTTACATCACTTACACAGAACAGATTCTTAAATACAACGATTTACAAAAATAAACACATACAGTATATGCATCATTTAAAAATAGAGGCAAGTAGACTGCTTAGCTGTTAATGCAACATCTTTTACAGTATTTACAAAGGTACAGTGGAAAACTAACAGTGACAAGAAATAACAGGAAATCCATTTATTTACACAGCAGATTAAGTGCAGGTCAAACAGCATCTCATTGCATCATATACAGGCCAGTACTGGCATGTTATAGATATTCATTGTCCTAGTGCCATTATATTATTGACTAATACCTTGGTTCGTTTCCTTTCTCTAACAGGTCCTTTTGTGCTAAGAGTTTTTAACAAAGCGCTATTTGATCAGATGGCTGAAGATATCCATCGGGTACTTTGTAGACTTACTACACAAAAGTAGTGCATAAAGGGCCAGGCAGCATTAAGATCCTATAACAAACTGCACAACTTTGGAGAAACCGATCTACAGAACTGACTCTTGTAGTGATATTAAATACTGGCCAAAACGCAGAATAAAACATTTTTTTGCATCAGAAAGAATGCTTTTGATAATGTGCCACAGTGTATTTTCTTTGTTTCAAAGAAAGGTCTTTATCTTATTGGCTGAATACGTTTTTGTGCTCAGAGTAGAGTATGCCCCTTGCATTTTCTGTTAGTTTCAATAAGGTTTCAACAGGTTTTGCAAAGAAAAAAGAAAAAAAAACACCCACTTGTCAAGTATTTACCAAACCAATTAGCAGCTGTGAAAGCCATAAATAGTTTTTTTTTTTTTTAAGGAAATCTGAATTTTTAAATGCTCTTCCAATACACACAATTGCTCATTAAAAATAAATAAATAAATAAAAATAAAAAATAAATCAGTGGAGAGAGTGTTGGGCAATGAGGGCAGAAAAAGCATTTAAGATAATTGACACCTCAATCATCTTCTTCTCTGGCCAAAGAATCCATAACCTATGTGCATGGATGCACGCACACCTTCCATATAAAATATCATGGATTCCACCAGGGCCCAGTAGAGGCATCATTTTTTTCTGATTACAACTAGGTATATGACCTTTTACTGCTTAAGGGTATATAAAGTTTGGCCGTTAACTTTTTCTATTAAAGTTATTCTATACACAGATTTATTTTATTTAAAAAATAATTGATTTCCACATTGCCAGAGCATCTTACATAGGCACCTTCTACCTTGCAATAGAAACAATGCCTTCAGGTACATTTAACCCTATACAAACCTTCAAGTCAACAGCAGAACAATGCAGATATCCACAGAGCAATGTCTGAGCTCCTCCTTGCTTCCTTGTGCAGGCTTAAAATAAAGCTACACATTCCATGATGCTTTGCTGCACAAACTGGCTTCACAGATTGAAACACTGTTATAGCTGCCTGTGATTGGCCAAAATTAATTCAGTATTTTATGCTAATTTTAGCTAAGATTTTCAGGGTTTTTAAAAATCAACTGCTAGCAAACTCAAGAGATTTAGCAAACTTTAGGCTAAGTTTAGTAATTTTTATTTTAGTATTTCATGCAAAAATTGTGGTTTCACACTACTGATTCTCCTCTCTATCAGATGCTTTTATAACCCATGGAAATTAAATAAGCCTTTAATTATGTTTTTAGTTAGAGTCAACGTTTTTAAACAAATATTTTCTTATTCAGCAATGGTCCTTTAATATTTGTTTAATGCAAACAGCTTTTGTAATGGTTTGAAAAAAAAATATGTTCCATGTCCCTTTAATAGTTACTTATTTTTTTTATATAAACAAATCACCTGCCAACTCAATTTTCATAATGATAAATGGATGAAGGTAGGCATGTTATGTTCATAACCATAAGATTGGTTAATGTACTGTACAAAATAAAGCCCAGGAGACTGGGAGAAGTTTCATACCTGGAATATTTTCACAAAATCAAGTAAATCAATTGTTAAGGCAAAATCTTACTATGGCCCTCATTCAAATTGCAATTTGGCCAATTGAATAGGGCTCTAAATAAGCAGATAGCATGTTTTTTAAATAAGTTTTTAGTTTGTGAAAACCTTGCTTTTATATAGATGCTTACTAACTAAAAACTTATTTAAAAAATATATGTTATGTGCTTATTAAGAGCACTATTCAATTGGCCAAATTGCAATTGAATGAGTGCCTATATGTCCAGCTATAGACTTTAATTCTGTGTGTGGCTATGCAGTTACAACAATTGCCACACAATTATATGCCCACCTTTTCATTTAAAAAAAAAAGTTTGCTGCATCTTATATGCAAGTGAATTATATGGTCAAAGAATAGCAGTGAACATTACAGACATCTCTTTGAGATGTACAAATATAACATTAAGATTTGACACAACTTTCAGACGTATACATAACGCACAACACTTATTTTTAGTATGGGTTTTAAATGTTCTTTTATATACTTGTAAACTATTTCTAATAAAAAAAAAAGAGGCTAAAAACAAAATAATTTATTTGCATCTTCAGAAACAGCATATCATACTACAGCATCACATAGCATTCTGATTTTGGGTTGAAGGTGGATAAATCAATACAGGTGGACTAATCGACAAAAAAAAATTAAGTTTAGAAGAAATGCCTAAATGTAAAGCAAAAACTTACTTGGCATTTGAATGGTCGTTCCGTTGAGTGCACGTGTTTCACATGACAACTTAAGTGATCTGGCCTGTTTGGGTGGGGAAAAAAAAACATGGAATGTCAGTATGCAATATCATAAGAGTCAAATGTGCAGAAAAAATATGAACACTAAAATGAAGGTTATATATGTAAAAGCATTAATTGATGTATATTCCTAATAAAGTTAATAATCCATATTAATTTCTCACCTCGCTATTTCTATAATATAGATCAGATAGAAAAACAAAATCAACTACACAGAAAATTAATTTCTGAGTTTTGTCACCTCAACCGTGTATCTTTTCTTGCAAGTATGTGCATTACCAAGAATAAACAGACAGAAGTACCGTATTTATCGGCGTATAACACACACTTTTTCTCCCTGAAAATAGGGGGCAAATGATGTGTGCGTGTTATACGCTGATACAATGTTAAGGACCCATAGTACATACCGCATAGCGGTATGAGTATAAGCAGAGTTTTTCAGCCCTTTTTTTAAGGCTAAAAAGGGCCCCCTCGGCTTATACTCGAGTCACTCTAACCGCCCCCTCCTCCACATCCTAAACCCCCCTCCTCCTCATCACCCCCCCTCCTCCTAAACCCCCCCACCTCCTCCTCCTAAACCCCCCCTCCTCCTCCTCATCATCACCCCTCCTCCTCCTCATCACCCCCCCCTCCTCCTCCTCCTCATCACCCCCCCTCCTCCTCCTCCTCATCACCCCCCCCTCCTCCTCCTCCTCATCACCCCCCCTCCTCCTCCTCATCACCCCCCCCTCCTCCTCCTCCTCATCACCCCCCCCTCCTCCTCCTCCTCATCACCCCCCCCTCCTCCTCCTCCTCCTCATCACCCCCCCCCTCCTCCTCCTCCTCCTCATCACCCCCCCCTCCTCCTCCTCATCACCCCCCCCCCTCCTCCTCCTCCTCATCACCCCCCCCCTCCTCCTCCTCCTCCTCATCACCCCCCCCCTCCTCCTCCTCCTCCTCCTCCTCATCACCCCCCCCCTCCTCCTCCTCCTCCTCATCACCCCCCCCCCTCCTCCTCCTCCTCCTCATCACCCCCCCCCCTCCTCCTCCTCCTCCTCATCACCCCCCCCCTCCTCCTCCTCCTCATCACCCCCCCCCCCTCCTCCTCCTCCTCATCACCCCCCCCCTCCTCCTCCTCCTCCTCATCACCCCCCCTCCTCCTCCTCCTCATCACCCCCCCCCTCCTCCTCCTCCTCCTCATCACCCCCCCCCCCTCCTCCTCCTCCTCCTCCTCCTCATCACCCCCCCCCTCCTCCTACTCCTCCTCCTCACCCCCCCCTCCTCCTACTCCTCCTCCTCATCACCCCCCCCTCCTCCTACTCCTCCTCCTCATCACCCCCCCCCCTCCTCCTCCTCATCACCCCCCCCCCCTCCTCCTCATCACCCCCCCTCCTCCTCCTCATCACCCCCCCCCCCTCCTCCTCATCACCCCCCCCCCTCCTCCTCATCACCCCCCCCCCTCCTCCTCATCACCCCCCCCCTCCTCCTAAACCCCCCTCCTCCTAAACAGCTGAGGAGTGAGGAGTGAGGGAGGTTGAGAGTGAGGGAGGTTGAGGAGTGAGGGTGAGGAGTGAGGGAGTGAGGAGTGAGGGAGGTTGAGGAGTGAGGAGTGAGGGAGGTTGAGGAGTGAGGAGTGAGGGAGGTTGAGGAGTGAGGGAGGTTGAGGAGTGAGGGAGGTTGAGGAGTGAGGGAGGTTGAGGAGTGAGGGTGGTTGAGGAGTGAGGGAGGTTGAGGAGTGAGGAGTGAGGAGGTTGAGGAGTGAGGAAGGTTGAGGAGTGAGGAGTGAGGAAGGTTGAGGAGTGAGGAAGGTTGAGGAGTGAGGAAGGTTGAGGAGTGAGGAGTG